>PVHY01000027.1:0-148925 GCA_004024945.1 Uropsilus gracilis
GGGAGAGGAGAGGGAGAGGGAGAGAGAAGAGAGAGAGAGAGGGAGAGAGGGAGAGATGGAGAGGGAGAGACAGGCCAGAGAGAGGCCAGAGAAAGAGTGTGAAGATTCCTGGGTGGCTGGGACGTCAACTTGCCTCTCAGCACCCTGCCAGTCATGGCCCTGCCCTGCCTGCTGCCTGTGCACTACTTAACACTACATTTAGCGTCACCATCAGGCTGTTGCCCCTATATTTGGTGACAAGGGTGGGATGGTTTAATGCAGACAGTTCAGCACAGGCAGGTAGTATAGATGGCAGGGTGGTTCAACACAGACAGTACAGAAAAAAACAAAAAGTCTTATCGAAGAGGGTAGGAAGGACAGTTTTGGATTATTCTTGTCCACCTTCCCACAAACCTTGGCAGTATGATACAGAGAGAAAGACTTTCCACATGGGAGAGGTGTGTGAAATAAATACCTGGCTTTGGATCTTGCTTCTGCCCCCAACAGCAGGCTCATCACATTGTTCCAGGCTCCAAGCTGACCTGACCCCAAGGCCCGGGTAGCTATTATCGCAAGTTTCATGTTAGATAATATGGATTAAAATGCGTTTCCTTCATTGCAGAATGTTTATTGGACAGCTCTGCTCTAGAATGTCTAGAAAATATTTAAAGATCTTTGTGAGGTAGCTGTGAGTCAATGGTCTGTGGGTAGCTAGACTATCAGAAGTAGAGTCAGGCTCTGTTTCTATGCCAGTATTCTGTTTCTATTCTTACTGATTACGAAGTAGATAATGAAAATTTCAGAGAGGTTATCACTCAGTCTGGTCTGCTACTGATACAAGGAGAGTGGGAGAAGAATTCTAGGGGTCATCTGGTTAGTGTTTTCAGGAGACTGAGTACCAGTACTCTGTGAGGGATCAGTTTGCAGAAATATGTAAGTGGTGACTCTAACTTGGGGGAGGCCAAGAGTTATTTTAGCAAAGGGAAACCCTGCTACTTCACTCATGATCTCTAGGGATCAAGGCCAATATGTAGGGTATATATTCAATTTCAAAAACTATCCTATGTCCCTCCTCCAGGTAGTTCTCTATCTGTCTCCTTATCTTTATCACTTTTGAATATCATTCTCTGCTTTAAGATGATCTTCAAAGGGCAGCTAAGTTTCCAATTACTGATAAACTAGTCATTTGTTAAGAAGGTATCATTCTTATCTGTTCATTAAGATGTCTCCAGGTTCTTTCTTTTGTCTTAGTAGAAGCTTGCCTTTGCATAGTGATTGTAATGTTGCAGAACTACTTTATAAATATTATCTGCCAACATCTCCAAAATAAACCTAAAGGGAAGGATAGGTAAGTGCTGTGCCTGCAGTGGCTGCCTGAGGCTTTTTCTATTCCTCCAAAGCAGATGCACTGGGGTTGATTCTACATCTATCAACTCCTAATTTGGGGCTTTTTCTTAACAGACCATAAAAGATAGGCAGCTTCACTTATTTAGGGAAAATGAAGCTATGGCTCCTTCTATCCCATTGTTCAGATGGTTTGCCCTCTAACCAGTTTCTATTAATGAGGTTTTACTGCTCTCAAAAAATAATTAGATTCATGAAGGATTCAAGAGAGTAGAGCTGTGGACTCATTTAATGTGCACTTATCAATTTTTGACTTAATGTTGAGGTAATAGAAGGCAATGTAGTTGTATGTTAGTCATCTACTAGGGACTAAATACTAATCATGTATAGCTAAAATGAATATTATTACTTTGCTTATTACCAAGAAACAGGCATAGTTTCTGTCTCTGTTTTAGGTATTAAAGTGAGATGCTCTACATAGCTGATCTATTCCAGTGTGACAGACACCAACAAGCACACAAGGAGAAAATGGTCTTGCTCTGGTCTTCAAATAGAGATCAATGACAATTTTATTTGTTCAACTCTGCCTCCAGTCTGTGATGCAGCCTTCATCATGAGATAGCTGGAATGATTAATGATCTGTTGGAGGTATTAATGCTTCGTATTTTGATGCTCTAATTATAGAAGCAGATTGGAGCCAAGCTTTAGAATGGGTTTGAGATTGAAAGATATTTAAAAAGCAGCTGATTGGTCCAACACTTCCACTTCTTTCAATTTAAACATAAATCAATTGTGAATGATTTTTCTACTGTAATTTTTCATAGGTTTTGAACTTGGATAATGAGCATCCCTGTCCTGGAGAGAAACTGTGATTTTCCTAGATTTTGTTGGAAAGAAGATGAAGATTTATGAAGGGACTTAGAGGGAAATATATTGCATTTCTTCTTTTCCTCTGCTTGTTTTTCTTCCCCCTCATTCCAGTACTTCAACCCTGATAAGTCTCTACTTTCATGCATGGCATATAGTATTTGGGAAATGGGAAAAGCTTCAGCGTGTCTTGACCTACTTTTCAGTGACTGTACAATTACAAGTAAGAAGTTGATACTCTATAAAGTAGTACTACATCTCACACTGAAGAGAACATATGGAGAAGCGAGGAGTGTATTTGCCTAACAATTCTTTTACTTACTTGCTGGATTTGTTGACTTCAGTTTTTTTTTTTTTTTTTTCAATATGGAGCAGCCCAAGGTGTTGCTAGCACCCAAGAAACTGCCATGAGGACTGTCAGAAAAGTTCTTAGGAACCTGAAGTGAAGGGAAAGGCTTAAATTGGAATCACTTTGACAATTTTCTTTCCCTAACTAGGACCAGCAAATTACCCACTCTGGGAAGAATGATACATCTGTGCCTGATAAAAACCTGGCTTTCAAATTGTGGGAAAGAACAGGCTTTTAAAAAAATTTTTTAATATTTGTATAATTTTTATATTTTTAAGAATTTCATCATCTGAGGAACAGATTGGAAGCAAAGCGCTTGTTGAAGTAGACACTTGAGGGGAGAACCTCAAGTACAGCTAGTGTTCATGTTTACCTTGACACCATAACACATGGGAAGATCCATGAAGACATTTTAGATAATTTTTCTGTAGCTGCAAGACTGTTTGAAATCCTCTGTATCAGAACATTATATCGCTTAAAATAGAAGGGCCATTTTTTGGGATAGATTTGTATTTAACTCCCTTGAGTATTTGAAAGAATGGCTCTTCTCCTTTCCCTCCCGCTTTCCTTGTCTGCCTACTTGCTTCTCTTTCTCCCTGAAATATCACTTGAGCCATTATGATGCAACAACACAGGAAGCTAGTCCTAGGTGGCTGGCTAAGTGGAAGGGCAAGGTGTTTTTGAACATAAATAATATTCAGTTCTATTTTCAAACAACTTGAGCTCTAATGGGGAGAGGGGAGTGTAGCTTCATGTTGTCTTTATGAGCAATAGGGTCTACTTTGAGCAAAAAAAAAAAAAAATTGTTAGGGCTTTTGGCAGCTGTCAAACTGACAAAATCTTTGGAGAGTCAGGTATTAGAACTGCCAGAATACCCATACTTTAGGGGAAGCCCTACTGCTGGGTAATTTGGAAAAATAATATTTTTTTGGAGAAATGGATAGGTATATGGTACAGAAACAAATATTTTGAAAATTTTGGTGACATTCCCCTGCCTTCTCCCCACCCCGCCACCCCCACACCCCCCTCATGAAAAGTCTTCTCTGTGGGCAGTCATGTCTGGGTATAAATTTGTGAGACCTGGTACAAAATAAAAATATTAGAACTATTTTTCAAAATTACTCAGATTTTCAAAGCAGTGATGACAGAATATTGAATCAAGAAGAGTGTGGAGTCCTCTAGAACTGTACCAGTCAGATGCCTGTTTAGCAGGCTCAGGAAAGCTTTCTTCCATTTGGCAGCTCAGTAATTCAAGCCACAAATAAATGTGGCAGACCTCAATACAACCTTCGCCACATTTACGGAACTGGTAAAGAGAGTCTGGCTAGCCATATAGGGTTTTTTCTGCCTCAGTGTTGACATATTTTGATTCTGTTCATACTTCATTGACTGGAACTGGTCCCATAGCCTTGACTGGACACAGGGAGGCTGGGTAATAGTCTTCTCTGTACCCGGAAGGAAGAAAAGACCAAATCAGCAATATCTACCAAAGAGCGGAGAACAGTTTTGCTGACTGTTAATACTAACTATATTTGAGTATCAGTAAACTTAGTGTGACTTGAAAATTCAAAACATTCGTTGTTTTTTTTTTTAACCAACCCATTCATTTTGAATTGGACAATCTTAAAATTATATATATATATATAATATATATATACATATAATTATTTGTTTCTCTATATATGATTATACATTATTAAATCCAAGGATTACTAGAATAATCAGTAGTGATTAAAAATTTTGAGGGAGATTGAGTCAAACACTTTGGGAAAGGAAAAAGCATTTCTGTTTTAGTACATATCTTAAGATACAGATTATATATATTCCCATAAAAGCATTTGTATATGAAAACCAGTTGAGTTAAAATGTTCTCCTGAATTTGTTAGAGCTTTTACTAATAAATGACTGAAATCTTTGTGTTCAGACAACAAAATGTTTCATTGAAGTAATTCTAAAGAGCTTTACCCATTCTCTGAGTTCTAAATTGTCTTCAATGTTTTGGGCCCAGTCATACTCATATATGAAGTCTACATCCAAACCTGGGAAATCAGTGTTTGAAAAAGACTCAGCCTTTGTGTTGCTGGTACCCTGTGTCTGTGATACTTTTAATTGTGTGACTGAAAATGCAAAAAAGCCACATAGGAACACCTATTGACATTTACATTTCTTTCTTTCTAATGAGCTCTTATTACTGATGGACACATTTAATTGGCACTCTTTAATTTTTATTTAAATCTAAATTTCATTTTGCTTTTTTAAATTTAACAGCCTTTTCTTATATTCTGGTATTGAATTACTAGGATCTTCATTTTTAAGTTACTCATGCACACTTTCTCTACTTGAGAACACATTCCCAGTACTCCAGCTCAAACACTATAAATGGCTGTGCAAAATTAATGATCATTATGATGATCAGAATGATGAATATATTGATTAAGATGATGAGTCACTAATTGGCTGCTTTACACATCAGTTTTACACCTCAAGATTGGGAAAACGATTACCAATTAGTTACAGCTGGTCTTTCATCAGTGTTTTAAGAAATGTGTTATTGGAACTCAGCTATGCCTACTGATATATGTCTGTTTTTGTTAATGTCTCTGTGCTGTGTCTCTGTTCATGTATGTATTGTCTGTGACTACTTTCAAGGTACCATGACAGAACGAGTAACGTCAACAGTGATGTGTAGCCCACAGATCCCAAAATATGTACTCTCTGAGACTTTCAGAAATAATGTCCTAATCCCTATTTTAAATGGCCAACAAATATCTCTTTTAATTTCAGTAAATTTGGAAATACGATCTAGAGGAGGTCTGAGTCTGCCTTTTAAAATTTTGTTCCACCTGCTGCACCCAGAAAATCCCCAGCTGCTGAAAGAGAGGGGTAGCATTTATCTTTTCATACTTGAGATGCTACCTGCAGGGCCACTGTTGGCAGAAGTATTTATGAAAACGCAGATTCATCTCTCCATGAACCCACATGCAAGGCATTTGCACAAGTGTAAATCATATTAAGACCTGACTATAATGTATACACTTTAGTCACTCTGTGAAATTGTTCAGTCATCTGGACATCTTTCACTGTTTTTACCAGGAAATGTGAAATGGAGAACTGAGCAATTTTCTCGTCAATTTGATCAATGTAGACTGGCAAACTGGATGCCTTTCGTGTTTTTTTTTTTTCTTTTAAAACTTACCCTCTCCCCCCTTTAATTGCTGACATTTATTTATTTTACTGAAACACCCAGTTAATTACTCTAATATTCCAATTTATATTACCACTGAAGGATTCAACCAAGTGAGGTTCAAACAAGGATTCAAACACGGTGGTTCAAACAAGTGAGGCCTGTTTCCAGAGTGTAAGCATTTTCAATGTAAGATTCATGTTTTTTTTTATTCATCTAACTTGCTAGGTCCTTTCCATTTGTAGCTTAAATGGTTCAATTTTCACCTTTAAGTCAATCAAGCACCACTGTAGAAACAAAGAAAGAAAGGAGAAAAGATCCTGGAATGGAAAATCAAGAACTCAAAGATTTGGGGAAATTGTGGCCTATTGGTGAAGAGATATTAAGGAGAAAGGACCTGGGAGGAGGTATGTAGGTACCAGAAAACCATGGATTCAGGTTTTGACAAGAGTTCTGCACCAGGGAGCGAAGTAGCCAGCACTTAGAAGGAATCATCAGTGGGGGAGGTGTTATCACTGGACTTACAGACATCTATGAGAAAGAAGGAATGTTTTCAGGAAGGTCAATGTTTAATAACCAATTTTCAAGTGTAATATGAGAAAATAAAACTGGTTTATGTATCCCAGCATTTTCCTGGTTTAGGAGGAGATGTTGAGCTGGTTCCATCTAATCCTCCCTTGATCAGATATGGGAATATTTTCATCATGCTACCACTGCCACCTCCAACTGGTATTCTAGAAGTTTCCTACTTCCAGGGGTTGATGATGTCTTTATCATTAAAAAAGGGATTGTCTGGGTGGGCTGGGAAAAGTGGGTCAGGAAAAAGATCAAAGTACACAGAGAAACTCTTCCTTGAATGACATCAAATCAACAGGCACCATCTTGTCCATTGTGAATTGATGATCTTCAGTTGCATCAATGAAAATGTGTATGGATAGTGACATCCCCTCACAGCTGGAGCTTCTCGTCATGCTTTATGGAGGATATTGGTTTCTCATTCTCACACCTTCCTGTTAACAGACTTCTCACCTTTCTCTTTTTCTGCTCATTTGTACAAATGGTTTGTATATTTTGAAGAAGGGGGTTTTGAATTTAATAGTGAATTATTTTTGCAGTCTTTGTTTTCTGATTCTCCAAGAATGACTCATATATTCTTGAAAAAGAAGATCTCCGGCAGTCCTGAGGAAGGATTTTTGTGGGAAGAATAATGTTTTAAAGTACTGTAACCTGCCAAAGTGCTTATTTCTTGTTGATTTAGAGTTCACTGATGACTTGAAATAATTCAAGATTCAGAAAGCATTCAGAAAAAGTTTCTTCTTGGTTGAGTGGTTAGCTGTTTCTATTTTTTAAAATTTTTTATTTGAATTAACATTGCATTGTAATATTATATAATTTCTAAGTGTGTGTCATTGAAAATCCAAATGTGTGTATACCACATTAAATTCACCAATTCTATCCTTCACTGTATCATCTTCTCCTTTTGTCTCCTTTACCCACTTCCTTTCCCCCTTTACTTTGTTAACCAATAATTAATCTTACTGTTCAAAATTTTATTTTTGTTTTCTTCAGTTTAATATATTTGCTTGTTTTATATACTACATATGAGTGATATATGAGTGAAGTCATATGATGTGTTTTCTTTCTCCATTTGGCATTTTTCTCTAAGTGAAATATCTCTGAGTCCACCCATGTTTTGCAAATAGCATGATTCTATATGTAAATGACTTAATAGTGTTACAGTGTGCATACACATATATTGTATATACAATATATTGTGTGTATATGCTGCATGTAAATTATTTCCTGTCTGTGAATATGTTGTAAAAAATGTGAAGGTGGTATATATTTCTCTCTTGGAATGAGGGTTTTTTTGTAAATATCCAGGAGAAAAAACTGTTGTATGAAATCACTATTTTTAAATTTTTGAGAAATCACTATTATGCTCTTAATAGTGGTCATACCAATTTATATCTTCACCAATAGTATCCCCTCTACCTCTTCTCCACATTTGTTGTTTCTTTTCTTCCTACATCTGTACGTTGTAAGTCAGCACAAAAAGATGTCAGAACAGTACAGAGTATTGGGGGAAAGACCACACACAGATCCAGAGCTTAACCCCTGAGTTCAGAAAACATCTGTCACAATTTAAGCCAAGAACTGAAGAGTTACTACAGGAAGTAGGTTCAAGTGTCCAGTGGGTCAGATACCAAGGTGTGAGATGAAACAAGGTTATTGGCCAAGGGGTAGGAAAAATAATCCTGCAGAGAAGTTTTGCAAATGACTGACATTTTCCCCGAAACTCACGCCTCCTACAAGTGATCTTTGTTCCAACGTAAGAGATTTTTAAAAGTTTGATGAGTGAATGCCTGAGAAAGTAGTTGTTAACTTATGTCTTGAAGAAAATACAGGTTATCTTGGCAGCATAGAGGGAAGATGAGGTCATTTTAATTAAGAACAAAGGCAGAATTGGTAAAAGTCTGATGTATCCTAGACTCTTAACAAATTGATGTATTAAAATCAGTGCTTTCCTGTAGCTGGTATGTTTTCTGAGCGGCTCAGTACAAAGGTGATTGTGTTTCTTATGCTTTCCTTTGAGTTAAATGTATAAACTACTAGATCAGGTTACAAACTTCTAACAGCTTTGTCTACACTTTTCATCTCAAAATGCAGACCATACTAGCTGAATTACAATCCTTTGGTGTAGTTTTAATAAAATGTTTTCATTCATTCCCCTGTTTCATTAAAGAATTTCTTGGTCTAGAAGCATTGAAGACGTAGTGTACATTGACATCACTTGAAGATTGTTAAAAATGCAGATTCTGGTTCCATGGGTCTATTCTCTCATATGCTTCCAGGTGATGTGTGTCTGGGGAGCCTGTGTGGGTACAAAATAGCTAAATGTAGGAGAATGAGTTTGGCAGCAAAAAGGGCTTGAGTCTAAAGATCAGAAAGACCTGGATGCTTTTAATTCTGATGGAAACTTTAGATAACTTGAAACATGGACAACTAGGACAAATTGTTTAAGCCTTTTAAACCTGGTTTCAGATGTGAAAAAGGGGAGTAGTGATACTACCTTCACATGTGTCATTCTCATAGGTGTATTTTTGCCCACATCTATCTTGTTCACTGTTTTGTCACCAGTACCAAACACAATCACTGGCCTATTGCTGATACAGTACAAAAACATGTACTGAGTGAACTGATGAATTATCAAATAAATTGGTTTGATTTTGAGTATAAACTTTGTAATGTCAGTAGACTATGCAGCCAAGTGTCTGACCCTAAGGGATGTGTCAATAAATGTTAGTTACTCCTCCATCTCCTCCCTTTTCTTCTGAAACAAGGAACTGAATGTTGATGCATGTTTCCAATGGTTGAAACAACAGATCATAAAACAGGAACTCTTTGGAGATCTCTCAGTGAAATAACAATTATGCTTCAAATTATAGGAGTTTGATTGATTGATGGATAAAAGTGGAATTTCATAATATTGTTGCACATAAATGGACATGGGTAATTTAGGCAATCTTCACACAAATTGATTACCCAAGTGTGTGTATGTCAGTGTGCATGCATATATTCTTAAAAGCTTCAAATGCTTTCACAATTAGTTCCCTCCTGGTGCTCCAGCAGTTGAAAGGCTATATACACGTATGTATATACATACACCTGTGCATATGTACATGCACAAGTCCTTTCAACTGCTGTAACATATATGTATGTATACACATACGTGTATATGTATACAAATACATATACGTGTGTATAACCCTCCACTTTCTAAGACATCAAAATTAATTTTACTGTAACAAGTTTGATCCCTTCAAAGCACAAAAGCTAGGGAACTTGAGGAGTTAATATTAATTCACATAATAAGTATGATGTAGTTTAATTAGGTTGCTCTCCTCACTTTCAGTTGGTCAACAAGCTCAAGCTATCCTAAGAATCAACTAAGTGCTAGGAGTTGAAATAGATGCTGGAGAGAAGGGGTGGTAAAGACAGAGCTGGTCTTTGCTGTTCCCCTGATCCTTTTTTCCAAGAGTGGGTTGGAAAGATGTATAAAGCCACGAAAATGGATTAAGAGCTGTAATTCTGGATTGATTTTTAGAAGTACATTCACAGAGATGAGTTATCATTTATTGGTTAAATGGACATAGAAACAGTTCCTGGTGGTTATTTATAGTTATGGCTTAAGAGCCATGTCTTTTCCTAAAATGTGGTAACTCCAAAGAAATTTTTATGTGTAAGTGTACAACAGAGTGTTTTGCTGCTCTGTGCATTGCAGTGTCCTCAGTACTTTCAGTGATAAGTACAGACTGGTTACGCAATAAGCATATTTGTTTTTTTTTTTGCCCGCACCCCGCCCCTGCCACCCAGTAAGCATTTTTTGAATGATAGAAAAATTTTGCATGTGTGTACTCTTGGTGAATTCTCATTAGTTATAACAGAGACTTAGAGTTCTTTGTTTGCCTAAGACTACCATATTCTCATTTCTCTATTATATGTATCCTGTGTATGAGTGGTAGCCATACTTCATTTTTAATTAGGGTGAAAAAAGATACCCACAAATTATGAAGTTATATTTTATGCAAAAGCATGTAACTAGATGTATCAAAACTTTTTAGTAAATAGCTCTGATAGTTCTCTGTATTCACACTTCTCTTCTTGACTCAGTGCTTTTAGCCATCGCTGCCATTGCCATGAGTGGTGGTTCTGTACATTGAAGTTGATGATAGATTGAGTTTGTGTATTCATGCTGACCCCAAAGCTGCTGATTACAAAGCACATTTTATTATATTTTATCCTGCTGTACTATTTTACAAACCTTGATGGGGTCCCCACATCTTTCAGTTTCTTCAGTACAGGATCATTAGCAAAGTGGCCTCATATTAAGTTGGTCTAGTGTGCCATAGAATATTCATTGATCAAAGCAGGACATACCATAATGGCAATAACAGTCACATCTGACTCTAATTTAGAAAGAGGAGGAAGAGCATCAAAGCTAATATGAATTGTGACAGACATACCATTAAGTAAGTGTTGCAACTAGTAGGTCTATGTGATTATGATGATGATTGTAATCATTCTACTAGGGAAGTAAAGTAGCTTTTGTCACACCGTGCAGTAATGAAGGCTTATACCTGACTGATGTTGTGGGATCACTGTGCATATCTTTAGATCACTCTCATCAAAGCTTAGGCAGGAAATCTTGGGACGTTCCTGAATTAATGATGAGTGAGTCATGAGCTGGGCTATCAGTAGACAGGATAATCATTGATTCCAGAAGCAGCCAACCATATTGAGTTTAGGAGTACTTAGATGTGTCAACCCTATTTCTTGAAGTATTTTTAGATTTTTTTTTATAGGTACAGTAAAAATATTTAAAAGTGGTAATGGAGGGGTGGAAGAACAACAAAAAACTGTCAAAACAAATTTTCTTATAGCCAGATAGTCATCCTAAAGCTATGGCCCCAGAAATCAGCCTTTTTTCATGAGAAAAAGTGACAGTCTAGGTCACATTATAGGTGAGGAATAGCTATTTATTAAGTGAAATAAGTCAGAATAGAATGACTGCTCAGAGTCCTGTAAATATTAGTATGTGCTTTAGAGTATGATGGACTCTTTACCCAGCATATGAAGATGGAAACCAAAGGTTAGTGCGCTGAAAGTTACTTTCAAGTGGAGAATGTGACTTGAGAGTAGGTGCAAAAAAAGAGACCAAGAAAGGAACCCTGGGTTTGAAGCCAGCATGCCAGGAAGGGATGAAACATAGCATTTGACTAATAGAATCCATCAGCAAAGGCAAAGAGGAAAAGGAGGTGGTAAAAGGAAAGAGAAAGGAGGGTGAGAGGAAACAAGGGAGAGAATGAATGCATATGTTCTCTGCCTCTAACCTTGCCTTGTGTGATTGTGTTGTCATTTTCTGTTCAGTAAAGTGGAAGGGCTGGGGAGGGGGGCACAATGGACTAAGGTGGAGGACATGGGGACTTCCATGGTGGGAGAGTTATGGTGGCCTCACCTGAAGGGGGACTTGTATAGTGGCAAAACACTAACAAGGATGTAAAATAGTGGTGCTTCAAGAAAAGCAAACAACAAACAAACAAAACAACTCCAAGAGGAAGTGGGGGCAAAAAAGTAGCCATTCTACATTAAGTAGTTTTCACATTGTCCTTTATAGAGCTTAGGGGTGCTGGAATAAAACTTCCCAGAGAGGACATTTTGCTCAAAAATTACTGAAAATCTGTGACCCATGGGTGACCTCCAGATCTAAAAATTTAAGATTTTCCGACTTCTCTCTCTAATAGGGGAAGATTGATAATGAAAAGCAAGTTAATGCTTCAGTCTATGCTTCCAATTAACTGAAAAAGGTACTTGCTTCATGATCTGTATGTCATGTGATTTGCCGATTTGCTCAAACCTGTGTGCAGTGTGATCTGTTTCTGAAATTTTGCTCATGTTCATGCATGCATTGCTTCAAGTAGGAGTTCCTGAATTTACTTAAACTCAGTGAACTGCCAAGTTCCTAAAATGGTGTCCAGGATAAAACAGAAAATGAATGAAGATCCTGGGTGATGTCCATGATAAATGGCACATTGCAAAAATGATCTTAATTTGGATAGGTTATGAGCTTAGTGTTGGAATTGAGCTTTACCTGATTGGGTAGAATGGTTACTTAGCCAGTCATCTCCAGCGATAAATTGCCAATGCTATATAAGCTTGTTGGTAATACAAAATGAATCCGCACAGTGGCATATTATGGGGCAAGGGGAGGATGGTAAAGAACATGGGGGACTGTAAGAGAGGGAGAGAATAAAACGACAGGGGAATGGTTAAGAGATGCTGATTAATTCCTCTGAGCCTATTGCAGGATAAGTCATGATTCTGCCTGAGTAGGAGAGGATGCCAAGAGTGAGATGAACCCAGGCAACTAATGTATCCACCAGAAACCCTTTCCTGTAGTTACAAATGCTGACCCTGTAGTTAGGGTCACAGATTTTCTGGATGGTAGATCTGTCTTTTGGTTACAGTGAAGGAAACAGTCTAAACCTTGTCCCTGTTCATTAGTAACAAAAAGTACCTTTTAAGAAAAATTTCAGACAGTGAGATTTAGAATAATTCTTGGCAAATGGTATTTTGAAAGAAAACTAATTTTTTTAATAAAATTCTAACCTGTAGGAAAAGGTTCATTTCTTATTTTTGGTGAACAGAAGCTGAATGTTTGGTAACCTGTTTGACACACCGACACTGTGGGACCTTTTACCCTTCAAAGAACCGACAGTATTGGAGAATGAACAAAAAAGCAACTGGCATGTTTATTGACTGTCTAAAGTGTATTCCAGTAAGCATCTGCCATCAGACAGAAAGGTCCACTGATGAGACTCCCTTTGCTCCCCTATACCTCCAAGCTCCTTTAATTTATAATAGCTGCATCTCATTCACCTGTGAGTTTCTGAATATTTTTGTGCTGATAGTATTCTGACGAAGGTCAATAATTATCTCTAATATTGTTATATCCACTGCATTTTAAAAATGCTCAAAGCAGTTGCTGAATTGTTTTCATCTGGCAGATAATGGAGATTGATTTTTGACCTGTTGTGATACCCATAAAGAGTTAATCCATTATTGTAAAGAAAATGATGCTATTAGCTTTACTTACAGAAGGGATTTTCAAAGAGTGAACCATCGGGGCTGGAGAACACTTTCTTGGGTTTTTAAATGCCATTAGGAGATACCAACTAAGAAATCTAGAATGGAAATTTTCCTTGTAAATGTAAGTTGAACACGTTATTTTGTGTCATTATCCGTATAGGAACAAGTATAAGATCAATATATGTTGAAGCCAAAGGGTTTCTCCCTAATTGTATGCCTTTTCCAAGCAACTCAGATCAGTATTCTGAGACCCCATTTTATTCTGGAGTCACCTGTCACACTTATATTTGAAAATCTTATGTGTTCACTGCCATAATTGTCATCTGGGGTGATACCTTCAAGGTCTAAAGGAAATTACAGGTATGATTGTAATTTATATTCTGATCTCTTTATTATCTTTTCCCATTCTTCTTTACCACTATCACTAAACAAAGTTGCATTCCTGTGACTTCCTGGACTTCTAACAATTTAAGAGAACGTTAGAATCATTTTTGACATTTCAGGGCTTGATACACATGACTAATGATGTCCTTCATAATGCAGGATATGTTTTGCTACTTGAAGGCTCTGATGTACTTAAAATTGATGGAAGGAGCTAATCTACTTGGGGTGACAAGTCAGTGCATAGTAAATTAATCGCTTGTTCAAATTCTCTCAGAAAACCTAGGATTTTATTTTCCTCTACAAAATAGAGAATTTATGATCCAATCCCCTAGGCAACTGGAACCTCACTCCTTGGTGTAGATGTATACTATTCTGTGTTTGGGTAAATTTCAAAAAGTAACTGTCATCAGTTTCATATCATCACTGGGTGAGAATGAGGTCAGCCATCCTAACTGTGAACAGCCTGACTTTGTGAATTGGAAATGTCCTTGGGATGGCTGCAACAACATGGATCCTTGGCTCATTTCCCCATCCTCTGGCTCCTTCATTAACTGTAAGGCCACTCTAAATGTTTTGGCTTCATCATCCAAGTCCTCTGTCCTGTTAGATGAGCTGTAGCATCTGTCTCACGACTTTTCAGCCCTGATTCAGTCTTTAAAAGTTTGCATAGGTTTCTTTGCAGAGATTTTCCAATGACCCTAATGCTCTAGATACCGTATGTCTGAGAAGGTTCTTCTGATTGAAGTTTCTTGTTCCTAAAGGTTCTTGTTATTCAGCCCACCCAGCAGGCCCTTGTTTGCTAATCTGTCTTTCCTATGACCACATACTGAGGTCCCTATGGAGCTGCCCCATGACTTCCTTGCTCACCTGCTCTTCTGAGTACTTATTGAGACTGGGAAGCCTAGCCAAGACTGGCTTTCTGCTTCTGATTTGTCTTTTGGAAAGTCTTTCCATACTGATAATGGCTTGAGTTAAACTACCACCTCTAAGCAGTGTTGTGTGATTCATGTACACAGCACCCCCAATTTTATTTTGAATGGTTAAAAATAAAATGACCAGTGATGCACGATATTTTAGACCATATGAATGGAATATATCCATTGAGAACTCTAAGCATGCCTTGTAAATCTAAAGTTTTAAGTAGGCATATGTTGTGTAGCCACATTTTCAGATTTCTCAGTCTAACTTCCAACCTTACTTAAAGAGTACTGGAATCACTGCTGAAAATGAATAAATTCAAATTTGCTTACCATAATATTTGCCTGTACTGACTGCTTGGTACATTGTTCAGTCAGCCCTCCCCCACTGGCAGCTCCAACATCTAAGCCTTTTTGGCATATGCAGTTGATGGTTTATGAGCAGACTTCCTAGACATGGCACTAACACTTACAAAGTGCCATATTTATTTACCCTGTCATGGTCAAGGACACCCCAGCCACCCACATGAATAAATTTACCAAGGTGAATAGATGTTCATTTCCATTGTCCTTTAAATATAGATGTAGATATAAATAATGTGATGAAATGTATTGTTATTAAGATGCCTTAAAATGCAGACAGGGGAAGCTAGAAAATAAATAACCTTTCTCTAACCCCAGTAGAATGCAGAAGCTCAATAATCTAAAAGCACTGTGAGACCCTTCCCCTGAACCTCAGGCTTGAGAAATTTGTTGAACATAGTATATGGCCTGGATCTTACACTCAAGTAAATATGCTCTGTGTGTTCCCAAAAAGGCCAATATTTATATATCAAGCTCACCAAGTTAAATTTACTTTCTCACATTAAGCCTGCATGATGAATGACTTTATCTTGCCCATTATAGCCTGTTAAATCATAAATCCCCAGGCAGGAGAAAGAGAAAAAAATAATTTGAATGAGAAAAACCACTGAGGGACAAACCATTACTATTTAAGATAGTTATACTGAATCACATTTGCTGATGATAATATGTAGAGAACCTTGGAAAGCCCATTTGCTCTTATTTCCCTTCTATTTCAATTTCAGTTGCTAACAATGACAGAAAAGGAATATTGATATAGGAATATGTGGCTAACCTAATATTTCCATTTCCCTATTTTATTACCTGCAATATTCCTTGAATCAAGTTTACTTATGTTTGTATTTGTTAAACAGATAAATGACTGAATGCATAAACATGAGGTTAGAAATATTTCCATATGCTGGTGAGAAAGTCCCTTTCATATACTGAACTTATCACCTATTGCTCGGTTTTCAGGAAAGTCTGTATTTTTTAGAGAGGTCGTCTTTGTTATTGGCTGTTGTTTGTTAGCTCACTTCCATACTCCCATTGAATTTTCTATTTTGTTAGGCAATTATTTTATTCTTTGAATTAAAGGTACCCAAGTAGTATTAGTGGTCACCTTTCAAATATCTTGTTCAATTTAAAATTACTTATCTTGTGTATTTTTATGCTTCTTTACATTTCATGAAATGTATTGTAGGACATTGAGAAGATAGATTATTGTCAGGGTGATCATGTAATTATAGCCCAAACTGAACACTGGGGTTGGCATTAGTAATTATGCGGGGCAATGGGTGCAAGCTATCACCCTTCCAGACAAACCAGGAGAATTCCCTAGGAGGCATTAGTGATAATTCTAATGTTAATTTAGATTAAACATGAAGCTGAACGTAGAGGGTACTGTGTCCATATCTGCTTTCTGATACCTTAGGCTAGAGTAGACTTTTTTTTTTTTTTTTTTTTTTTGAGACTAGGTCTTGCTATTTTTGCCCGTGGAACCGCAGGCTCTTGTTGCCTGGGGTACCACAGACTCAAGCAATCCCCAGCCTCAGCTTCCCAGGTAGCTGGGATGACAGGCGCGCACCACCACGCCCAGCTATTTTTTTGGAACTAGGTCTCGCTACGGGCCCCAGGTGGGACTCGAACCGCGATCCCTGCCCCGGCCGCTTCATAGGCTGAAGCTTACAAGCACGAGCCACCGTGCCCGGCTGGCTAGAGTAGACTTTAATGGAATGTTCTTAATGTCCCCAGTAAAATCAAGTATAAAAGAATCAACATGTATGACACTTTATTTGATGGATCAGGCACCAATTCTTCCAGTTAAGAGTGAGAATAGGTTATGTTGTTTCTACTGAACAGATTTACTCTGTACTCTGGTGCTCAGGGAATAATTGTTCAGAGTTTCTCATCTTTGTTGCACACATATCATACTAGACTGTGAACTTCCCCTAAGTCAGAAATTCTTGTTGCTTATATTTGTATCTCTTACACCATCTCCCATGTGTGCTGTGAAATTTTGTGGAATCTTGGAAGAGTTTTGTAAGTTTCACCTTTTCTGAATGGAGACTTTTTGCAAAGTCCTTGCATTGGTACTCACCATTCAGGAGGAACTCATTATTTTCAAAAGGTACCATCCTACTTTTAAATTGGCATATTTATGGAAACAATATCCATTTAACCTAAGTGAAGAATTCCTCTTGTTATAACTTTGACCTGATATGACATATATCTTGAATACTCATCATCTGCAAGTTATTATGAGACTACCACATAGTCCTCATTTGACCTTCTGGATATGCTCAGAAAAATCTAAATTGCCAACCTTTTATAGTTGAAGTCTGCTATGATGGCTTCCCAAATGTTCTCTTCTCCAGTTTTGGCCTTACCAGATTTTAAATCCCTTCTCACAGACTGCAGACTCATTGCCATTCTATTTATCTTTGAAGGTATCCCTTAAAAAGGAATACTCCATTCAGTGCAAAATCTACCAGGTGAAATCCGAGTAATGCAGAGGAGAGTGGTTTATTACCAAGGTTGCTATGTAGTTATAGGAATTGTGCACTGTATGACTGTGTCTGGTAGCAGCGCAATTAGAGGCTAAATTCTGGCTGGCACTCCAGTTTCCAAACCACATGCACTAATTCAGGACTGAATCTTTAGAGAATGGACCTCCAGTTTCTTACTAACATAAAGATATGGTATCAGCTTATACCAAGCTAATACCAAGGTAGTTACTTTGACCCCTTCTCATTTTGCCCACCTCCTGGACTCTACATCTTAATAATACAGTCTTAAGATTTTGTGTGCAAGTATACACTTTATGCATTAATAATGACCTTTCCATTTCCCTATGTTATTACCTACAAAATATAATATTCCCTTGTAATACTTATGACTTATATAAAACCTTATGACTAACAAAAGTCCCTGGGTCTTATATGAGCTTTTATTAATCCAGGTTTTTCTGTTATACCTGACATTGATATATGCCATTGGAAATAATAAAAACTTTTTGCAGCTTATACAGATTTTCATTCACATTGACTCAAAGTGATTAATCAACATTCCTTGGGAATATTTTTTTAGATATTAATTTATCTTCTAGTCATGTCTCCATCTTCTTTAAAAGATATTGCATCCTTAAATAGCAATATCTTTTGCTGAACTTGTGATTTTTATGCCCGTGATTTTTATCTCCATGGTCTTCCCCAAATCAACCAGTTTTAGCAGTCTTTTCTAGGTAAACAAGTAGGAGTTCTTGGCAACCACTTCTTTTGAAGCAGCCACAATTCATTTAATACACACATTAGAATTGGATAAAGGCTTCATATCAAGTTCACCAAATTCCGGATTCTGTTTTCTTTTCTCTTCGCTGGTCCTTATTCCTTTTGAAAATCAGGACATTTATTTCTCTCTTTATGCTTCCAATGTCTCCTATTCTCTCCTTAGATCTTTAGGATAAAGCTGTGAAGATGGCTGCTCAATTGCTCATTTCTTCTAACTACCCTTGTTTTTTAGAGCATCACAGAAACCAAAGGACCTTTGAGAGCGGATATGTGACTCTGCATTCCCCACACACTTTCGAGTAGACAGCAGAGCAGCACTTTCATTTCAAGGTCATGGACAAGAGTTAAGGACCACAGCAGAGAGAAGGTGGTTTTTTTCACCATAAGTGTAGGGATTGGTCAAGATGATAATTTCTGAGATTTTGTAAAGAGCACACACCTGTTTACCTGCTCCTTTTCTTCATAGGAAGCAGGGGGAAGTTTAAACATAGTGTTTTACTATATGGATAAACTGAATGCATTCTAATATGAACATTCAAAGAGAAATGCCTCTTATTCTCTAAGAAAGTTGAGATTTGAAAGGACTCATTCACATGCCTCAGGATAGGAACCAACTCATCAATGCCTGACTCATTAGTATAAGAAGTGCTCTTCCATTCTCCTGGTTTCCACTGCATATGAATTCTAGTTGTGTGATCTTTCTAAATTCCTGAAGGAGTACTCAATAGGGATTAGAAATGCCAAAGGGAGACTGCAGACTGTATCATCTGGAAAGACTAGATTTTGCTGCAATAACAAATTGCCCCCCCCCTTAAATGGCCTAAAAGAATATTCTCCCCCATGCTTCAATGCTTCATGTTCACTGATAGTTGAAGGACTCTTCTCCATGTCTGCATTGTCTCTGCTACAAAGCACAAGTGATAGAAAAAACACCAATTAGGAGAGTGGTGGTTCCTGCGAAAGATGGGGATATTATGAAGAATGCACTGTCTTTTGAAACTTCTGCTTTGAAGTTACATATACTTTTCTCATAGTTAAATAGCAAAAGGAAGGGATACAATTCATATGGACAGGAAATATAATCCCACTATGTGTCTGAAAGAGAGAGAGAATTGAAATATGTGTGAATAGTGAAACAGGTTGAAAAGATTTTCCTATTGCGATGGAAGTAATGGAATTGATACAGACAAGCTTTATCAAGACAATAGGAAGATTTTTTATGGAAAGAAAATTAGATTCTCCAAATTCTAGAATTAAGAAAACAAATACCTTGAAACTTAGTAAGCACACTCTTTGAAGGTAGAATATTCTCTTCTGAAGTCCAAACTATATTCCTTGAAGATCAAGTGTAATGATTATCTCTGTCTCTCAACATGAAACAAAAATACAAAGAAATAAAGATACTGCGTGAATACTGAGTGAAAAATTTAAGAGACATAGAAGGTAGTTCTAAGACGTAGAAGTTACAAAAAAGAAAGATATAATCCAGGAGGGAAAAAGAGGAACAGATAGAAAAGAAGTAGTTTTTTTTCTCTTTAAAGAAAAAAGTTTCTTAAGTTGTAGAAAGACTTGAAATTTTTGTTGGGAAAAAAATATAATGCAGATCGATCCAAGCTGTTTTCATGAAAAACAAGTGTGATAAGTAAATGAATGAATCAGTAAATATTGTGTGCATGTATGTGAGTTTTAGTCTTAACATATAAGTACCCACTTACAAATTATATATGTATGTACATATCTACATTTGTATATTCATACATATTTGCATACAAATATACATGCATATCTAGAAATACTCTCATAAATACATGACTGTGTGTACAATGGAGCTATAAATACAATGGAATATATATTCACAGTACACATGAGTATATGCATGGAATATATATATATATATATATATGAGTATATGTGGGTACATAGGTATAATCTGTATCTCCTGGTGAAATGCTAGATGAACAGGTGGGCAGATGAAATATAATTTTCTAGAGAGATTGAATTTATTTCTAAGCAAGAAAAGAGAATCAAATCAACAATAACCTGTAGCCTTGAAAGTCAGGACACAGTCTATTGAGAGGAGGGGATTGTATCCAGGAATCTTATCTGAGAGTTCACTCATCAATTAGAGAAAAAAGGAACATATTCAGATACACAGAGCATTTGAGTGTAATCTGTTCTTATACTTTACCTGTGAAAATATTTGATGAGCTGATATATCCAAATGAAAGTTTACACCTGAATAGACATTTCTACACCGGGGAGAACAGTGATGAAAGGTGACTAGCACCATGTAGAGTTAAATATTCATTCAGCAAAATAGTACTATAAATTTGGTACTCTCTCCCTCTCTCCCCCAACATACACAATTTAGAATTGGGAAGCAGGGGCAGCAGACTAGTATTGGGAGTGGCAGCTTAGATTTGAATGAATTAGTTTGATTACCAATTCCAAGCACTGAATGAGTTATACTTGTGACCTTGTTTGAAGCCTTGTTATCATAGTACCTTTTGGCTCTTATAACAATATACTACAGGTTGGGCAGCTTGTGAACCACAGAAGCCAGTTTCTTCCAATTCTGGAAGCTGGGGTTCTGAGACGGGGGGATCAGCACCATCAGATTGGGACCTGTTTCCAGTTATAGAATCTCCTTGTATCCTCTTATAGCAGGAGGACCAAAGATATACTGTTGGGCTTCTGTAATCAGTTCATTAATATTATTCATGAGGGCTCACCCTCAGGAATGAATCATATTTTAAATGCCATAATATTTTTACATATCATAAATGTTTCTAATACTTTTACATTGGGAACCAGGTTTTCAACAAATGCTAAGACCATAATTCTTGGGTATGGGGGAACATCTTAAGAAAAACAAGAAAATCAGAAATCACATCTCTTAACAAAAAAAATTCAATGAAAGATACCAAAAATTTAAAATAAGCTGGGGGGAAATATTTATAATAGATGACAGAGCAAAAATTCATATAGTGAATATGATCAGACCAAATTGTATAAAAAGTAAACAGTTAAATAAATATGAACAAGCCTTTCACAGAAGAAATGCCAGTAACTTGTGAAATTATCCCTCACCTAATTTTTAGCTGGGTAGCACATATTATAATAGCATTGGTATGAAATTTTCTACTCTTGGGATTGGCTAAATTCAAAGCAGGTATACATTTCAATATAGTTGGTGAAGACCCCATGATACATGTATTTTCATATGCCTATGGTCACAGTATACATTTCTATAGCAGGGAAAAATAAACTAATGGCATCTGTGAAAATAGAGATGTGTGCACTTAGCAAACCCATTAAAACACAGTTCCACCAAGGCCACAGGACAGGAAAGGAAGAAAGGAAGTTTCTCCTTTGTACTTGTCATTTGCTGTGCTGTAAATACCACCTCTCTGGCCAGTTCCAACTATGAATGTGTCACCAGTACATGCAGAGTTTGGAAAAGATGCACTTGAGTTCTGTGCAGAGACCTTACTGCAACCTCAGTGATCCTGCACTTACAATGTCTCTATTCTCTTATGGCAAGACTTGTTACCAAAAGGCATGTAGCACTTTTGTAGTTTTTGATGTGCTTGTAAAATTTTTGAAAGAATGAAATTCACTAGTTTTTCTATAGTATTTGGGGATCTGATTTATTGGGTCCTGAAGTCTCAAGTTCAGTCAAGTGCTCCATTAGTATTTCCTTATCATTTCTTAGACCTCATAAAGAAATCTGACAGCTCCATTAATAACATGGATCTTCAGCTTTCTAAGGCTGGCAAAGAAGTGATAGATGACTTCATTGCTAACCTTCAAGGGTCTGTGTGTGTTTGTATTATGGTTGTTTTAGGTTTCATTTCTGTTTTTATTTCACTAGACTACAAGTCCCATGAAGGCAAATATTGTCCTTCTTGTTAAGGCTTCCAGAAGCTAGCAAAATTTCTGGCACTTGGGAGTTACTTCATATATAATTAATCCAACAGTAACTAATAAATACACTTTCTCTTTCCCATACTCAACCCCTTTTGTTTGAAAACCATCATGATAGGGAAAATGACAGCACAAGAATTGTTTAGACCTTTCTCTGCTGTGAACAGTAACTATTGTACAGTTAGATGAATTGGCTATCTTTGTATTTCCCTTTTACCTTGAAATAAAAAAAAAACTCATAGAAGATAAAGGCACTTATGTGTCTTTATTTTTCTAAAAAAAAAAAGTCTTCGGCTCTGTTTCTGCTTTAACCTTTCTGACATTTTGTAGGCATTCTTCACATTGTGCATTTTAAAATATCTTTGTACACACCCTTTGAAAATATGAACTCATCAGACAGCTTCCTGCCCAGCTATTTGGTTTCTATTATAATTTGAAAATCTACTTCTGTTATATTCCTTTGGCTCTTTATAATAATATTATTGAAATTTCCCCACTTAATAATCTCTTGGCTTCTGTGAACCACCTTCCTGTTAAATTCCTCATACCATGATGTCATGGTTCTGTTTGGTTTCATCTGATAAGTAAAGAACTTATGGTATCCCAACATCCTTAGCTTACTGGACTCGGAGTGTCCCCAGATATGGGCATATTGGCTTGTTTTCCTTAGTTTTATGCCTATCTTTGTTTCTTTCCTCAAATGCCCTTGGGCTGTCTTCTAGGGAACAGACATTTCACTGTCCCTTTGCAGCTTAATGATGTAGGTGGTGTTTTCTGAATGCCTGTTACTTGTCTGTCTGATTCAGTATTGCCTGTTGGATTATAAACTCCTCGGAAAAACCGAATGTCCAGCTATCTAACACAGTGCAGTTCCTTTGGACATTTAAATACTGTGTGTGGTTGTATGTAAAGAAAATATTTTATTTACGTTTTTAAAATGAGATCAGACATAGGCAGGTAAACAAATAATTCCAAGTTCTTTTAAAAATCATGTGATGATGGGAGCTGTATGTGAGTGAACAAATCAGGGCAGCAGCTTGGAGATGTGTGGACTAGCAACATGCAGGGTGACTCCTTAGCACATTGTTATACAATAAGTTTCCAAATTAGAAATGAGGGGTGAGAGGACTCACAGAAACTGTTGTATTTGTTGACTACATACTTTATCCCGTGCAAAGGACACAAAGAGAAGAGGAATTGGAAATTTGAAGGGGAGAGGAGAGGAGAAATGTTCTGTGCTAGGTAGTCTGGCAGAGAGGAGAGAGGCACTATTTTGTTTGTTTCAATATTAGAGAAATTAGAACTGAAATATGAAGAAAGGTTATGTGGCATTTTAATGCCCATAGGGCTGGATAGATGGGTTTGAGGTGAGAGAGACATGGACAGAGAGAGGGGAGAGAGAGAAGGAGGGAGAGAGGGAGAGTAGGAGAAAGAGAGGGAGGAAATTTAGGATGCTATGAGGTTTTATCAATTTTGCATTTAGATTAAGAAGAGAGTGCTAATCTGTATGGTTTGTGAGCATGGTGCCTACTTGTACCTAGATGTATGAATTTCTTTTCTATTGCTCTGTGCATTGTTGGGCAATTGTTTTGACAGACAGTTCTATGTTATGAAGAAAAACTTTCTAAGTGGAATGATTATGCTATTTCTATCTTAACTTTATCCAATGAACCAATTTTAAGCCACCACTACTCAACTTGCAACTGAAATTCTGAATTGTACATCGTATTTAGGAAGAAATAAATAGCCTCATTCTGTAATGCCATGTCTATAAAATGACTGTAAACTTCATTGTAATTAGCTCTGACACTCTGATTAGGAACATATAAACCTGCCAAAGAATCTTTATCTTGAAATCTGTGGCCTAACCATTCCATTGTCTGAGCTCAGGGGACAGAACTCTAATTTCAGAATAATCTGGGATTATTCATTGAGTTACTCTCTGCTTCACCTGCAAAAAGGGATATATTCTTTGTATTCCCAAGGAGATATGAAGAATGAAGTCTTTAGAACACTGCAGAACATATATAAATAATCATTTTTAATTAAATACCCCCCTTGGGCAGACAAATGGGCCCTATGATTTGACAGGTTCCTTTTTATCTCCATTCCCTTTGATGGAAATGCATACATTCCACTCTAACTAACTCATACATTAATATCTTCTACAGGATCCTGATAGATCTACCATCCTACATGGATGTGATTTCTAACCAGCCTCACATTCCAGTTGTGTAACAAACTAGAAGGGCAAGGATATTCAATTTTGACTTTTCACTTCCCAAGCTTAGTAATGAATTCATCTCTACTTTCTCTTGTGAGAGCATGAATATGTGATTTATATGGTGAAGCAAATGCAGAAGAGGAGCACTTTGTGAACCCATAATTTAGAAGAAACTGGCACTTCATGGAAAAGTTTCCTGGGCAACAGTCAGGAAAACTGTTTCTTTTCTTTTCTTTTCTTTTTTTTTTTTGAGACTAGGTCTCGCTATTTTTGCCCATGGAACTGCAGGCTCCCATTGCCTGTGGTACCACAGACTTAAGCAGTTCCCAGCCTCAGCTTCCCAGGTAGCTGGGATTACAGGCGTGTGCCACCACGCCCAACTATTTTTTGGTACTAGGTCTTGCTGTGTTGCCCCAAGCGGGACTTGAACCACAATCCCTAGCCCCAGTTGCTTCATAGGAGGAAAACTGTTTCTTGATTCTGACTTTTTTACACATGAGCAGAAACTTCACTACACTGTGTTATTTTTCGTCTGGGTCTCTGTGTCCATGTCAGTAAAACTTAAGCTTTAAAAACTAGATCCTTGGTTAAAATGAATAACAATAAACACTTGAGCCCCAAATCTCTGCAGTGACAACACCTTTTAGGTAAAAATATTATTATCCCAAATTTGCAGTTGAGGGAACTGAGACATAAAGAACACTTTGATGGACTATGGATCTGAGTGATTCTGATTATCTTAGCCCATTGGAATGTAATGGTCAAAATAGCCTTGACAATGTAACTGCACATTGGATAAGGAAATGGAGACCTAAGAACTGTAGTGACTTGTGCACCTTCTAACTGGAAGAGCCTGGCAGATCAAGGACAAATAATTGGTTTCCTGACTCCAAGGTTGATGTCTTCCATTCTGTTCTGCTTACACTGGAATCTGCCCCTTTCCATATTTTCTTTATAGAAGAAACCTAGGAGTTTGGAAGGTTACAAGTCAAATTGTTCCTGCTGATATATCTTTTCTGTATAGTAATTAAAACATTTGAAGTGGGCAAGAATTGGATGTCAAGAAGCTTCCCTCAAGTAATCTAGATTTCAAGGCTTCTCTTGAAAAATGGGAGGATCTGGTTCTCCTAGGCCCACATCCCTTCATGGTAAGATCCACGGAGCTAAATCCCATGCTATCACATGTCACCCAGCACCTATCCAACCCTTTTTGTCTATTTGTTGCCCAGGGCTGTGTTGCTCATGGGGATGTGACTTCTGGATTAAATGATTTCTGTTTCTCCATAATCAGCGAATTTGAGGCTTTGCTTTGTAGCACAGCACAGAGGTTAATCTGCTTCTTTGGTCTAAGATGTGAGTCACTGAACCTTTGTTTCTCTCCTACAGGACTTTAAGGATAGCTTCTCCAGCATAAGTGACATTTCAAATTCAGGAAGGCAAGCCAAGTCATAATTGGGCCTGTCACTATTTGGGTTTGATGCTGGCACCTCATGTGTTTGCCCTAGTTGAGTAATCTGTTTGTATCTGGGTAGACCACACACAGACAAATGTGAACTCTGTTTGCATTCATTTCCTGCCTGGGAACTTGGTTCCTCTGGGATACAGATTTGGAGCAATTGATAGATAGGAAATTTACTGGCATAGAATTGGATGTAAAAAACCCTTTTACCCATTTTGTGAGTGGAGGTTAATAACCTACCCACAGAGGGGACATTTTCCTTGATAACCTCAGTGGGTCTGAACTTCATGTCTGATTCAGTGTGATGAGGGCCTTTCAGATCCCCACCTTAGACAGGAAGTGATTGATGCCCAGAATTATCTAAAGTTGCATTTAGAGGTAAATGCCTGTTATCTCTCCCTAATACCTCAGTAATGAGCAGAATTCCCTCCTATCTCCAGAGTCTTCCTCCTAGGCAAGTCAACAACTTTCACTCCCAGAATTATTAAGGAAAAAGAAATCCACCCCTCCCCTCTGTTTTTCACGAGCCACAGTCTGCAAGGGTCGAGAAGGCAAGGCTCAAGCCAGGAGGACCAGAAGCATTTCGATCTGCAGAGTGTCTTGTCCTGGGCCAACCACAGAGGCCTCGGTTGCTTTGCAAGAATGTGGCAGACACTGCAGGCTTGACATCAGAAAGCTGCACATGTAGCTTTTAGGCATTTAAGACCTTCTCCCATGCCCTCATTTCTAGCATATGGCACTAACAGGAGATAGGGTTGTTAGGACTCATTTTGAAAAAAAATTTTTTAAAAAAAGGTTCTCTTTTATACTATTCTTTCCTAGTCTCTGTCTACAACTTTTTTTATCTATAGAAGTTATAAAAGGGGGAAAAGAATGAATCAGAAAAATGTGGAAGTCTTGCAGAGGGAGATAATTTGGCATCAATGTGAGGAATACTTGTCTGGAAAGTACCTTTGGGAGTCCTTTCTCTCAAAGGGGAGATGCCTAATCCAAGTTTGGGAGCACTGCAGGAGATCTATCGCAGAGAGCAGCAGCTTTGTTATCAGAAAATGCAGTCACCTTAGCTTAGTCTTCAGTTCTCCACTGGACATTTTAAGACTTGCATGAGGAACATGGCTAACAAATAGCTTCAGCCTTCAGGGCATTCATGCTCCCATTGCTAAAGCCAAAAAAAAATATAAAAATATTTGTAAAATTTTATACATGTGTATAAAAATGATTCAATAGGACTTTAGAAGCTTCTTTGAGTCACTGACCATAAGGATTGTGAAAACACACACTAAATAATCCCCTCCCCATTCTGGATTAATAGCATCCAGACACTGTGGAAGGCAGGCAGTTTTGGGGTGAAGGGAAAGAAATGCTATAAAATTGAAATGGAGAGATGCTAAGTGGTTTAGAACTGGAGACTGGGCAGATTTAGAATTGACTTCAAATAAGCCATCTTTAATATTCAGCTACTTTAGGCATTAGGAAGACTACTAAGGGGCTGTGTTTAATATAACTACACGTTAAATAATGCCAGTTATAGTTCAAAGCAAATTGAGTACAATTTGGAATATTTTTAATATAACTCAAAAGAAAGTGCTGAAGTCTTCCTTCTTGTGGATAAAATCACTGGCTACATGTGATACATTTTCATGTGGTAATAACATTCTTGAATGTAAAGAGAGTAAATAAACTCTGATGGAATGCGTTTCCTTTTTTTCCTTTTGCTACAGTTCTTTCATTAGTACCAAACTTTGGATAATGGTAATTAAACATGTCCTTGGCACTGTATTTCTCTCTCACCTGTGAGAAAATGTAGCAGTGAATTACTTACATTTGAAGTAATATACAAAACCCTTTTGAAGTGACTTAATCATCTAGAACTTTCCTCTGAGACTTTACTGCACTGGCTATTGTGTCTGCTATCAGTACTTCTCATGTAAATGCTTATTCATTTGCCAAGTGAATTTATCCACAGTCAGAGGAAGTCTTTCTGTGTAGGTGTAAGAGGAAGATCATGAGAGTACGTTGGGTGTGCCTCATTTTTGCTGTTTAGAGGTATCTGGCTGTCATTGTGCTTCTCTTCCATACCCTTCTTAATTCTGGCTTCGTTCTTGGCTGTTGTGACAGCTGTTTGTAATTCTGTTTGCGATTCATTTCTGGATGAATTATCCATTGCTCTGTCTGCTTGTCATTGTTGTGGCATCTTCAAGTTCCCATGTGATTGGGGAAAAAAAAGCCAGTATGGATTCTGTAAAGAGCTGGACTTTCTATTCAAATCAGATTTATTTTTAGCAAACTGCTATAGAATGTAAAGTTTCCTCAATCAGCAGGATTTCTGTAAAATCATATGTTGGCGTGATAGCTTCTGATAAAGCCTTTGAAATATTCTTTTAGACTCTCATGGTGGATGGACCTGCCCTGGCACCTGGAGCTGAGGCCAAGTTCCTCTGGGGACCTTTCTTCTTGAGGTTTTGGTGGCCCTTCTCTGCAGAGGCACTCGACTGGAGTAGAAAGGACCAGTGGGTTATTAGCAGTCAGGTTGGGGGTGCAGAGTGATCTGTTTAATCAATATTTTATCTGAATTGTCAGTTGTAAAAGGCTTAGAAAATAATGCAACAAAATACTCAGCTGCAAAATAACAGAGTGTCATTTCACCTCTCTTTGATTCAGAAGGTGCTTTAGCATCTCTGAGTCCTGGGGGAGCTGCTTAATCAAGATTCCAGGTCTAGAATCGCTGATAAGCTAGATATTATTCTAGTTGGGAAGGAAAAGAGGAGGCAAGTGAAGAGAACACTTAGTCTTCCTGGCCCAGGAGAGATGGTAGCATGAAGCAAAGGCAGAGTTTTGTAGATCAGGGTGCTGGTATGCTCCACCACTGGTCTTTTCTAATTGTCTCCAGACCTTTATTTCCCAACCATCAAATATAAGATGGGTGGGGCCTTCACCTTACCTGTGTTGGTTTGTCACCTGTAGCAACCAGTTCTATGATGCACTTTGAATTGCTTAATGGGTCAGATGGCTAGTGATTTTCAACAAAGACCAAGAACTTTCAGAAAAAACCTCTTGGGACCCATGTCACATTGGTCCAGCTACCTCATCTTGTTCAGTTGCCTTGAACCAGACTCCCTCAGAAACAGGCTGAGAGAACATAGCTGATGACACAGTGAATCCTATCCTGTTGACCGGGGGTGGGGGGTGAGGGGCTCGTCGTGTGCCATGGGACTCTGTTGTCCTAACTTGGTGCTCTGTCTTAGTGTCAGCTTCCATTCTGGACCTCCAGGATCATTCTTCAAAGGTTTAAAAATAGTATTACAATTTCCTTCTCTTAGGAACTTTCTCACCCTTGATATGCCTGCAGGACACATGGACTGACCTGTGTGACTTTTTGTCTGTCATCCCTGTTTGAATATTCACTGTGCAGAGCCTCATGCCAGGCATAGTGTAAAATTATAGAAGAAGGAGCTCATACACTGCTGGCCTTTGAACATCTCATCAACTTACAGGGAAGACAGAATCAGCACAACGCAAAATACAGGAAAACTCAAATGTCAGCCAGATACAAATTGTTTTCCATATATCCAGTCAATGTGGTCTGGGGATATATGTTTATGTGTACATACATCCATAGGTGCATAAAATTAAATCGTTTGCTGAAATGACTGAAATGATTGCACTTGGAAAAATGTATTTCCTACTAATGAAATTTGAATTCCTTAGGAATGAGCCTGAGACAAGGATTTGGGAGTAGGTTCTTTGTGAGGTATTGGGCGCACTATGGAGAGGAAAGAGAAAGGAAGGCAGGGAAATGAAGGCAGCTAAGAAGTATGCTGCTGACAAGCTGTGCAAGACTATGGATACTGAATTCACTCTGGGGGAAATTCTGGAGGACATTTAAGAACATGTATCTCAAAATTGTCCCTGTATTCTATCAATCACTGATCAAGGACTCCTCTCAGGGAGAGATGACAACCAGATATTTCTGAAATGCTATTCCTAGGAAGTTTCTGGAGAAATACTTTGTGCAAAGAGATGCTAATGTTAGTTGGAGATTTGCCTTGGAAAGGGATGAGGATGAATAAGACCAGACTTTGTTACATTTGCAGGTATTAATGAAGCAATGACTAGAAAGAAGAGATGGAGTTGAGTTTAAACATTGGGATTCCACTGTCTTGAAAACCTGAACGAATAGTGGGTGACATTTAACTCAGAACTCAGAGGCTTCCTTATGAAAGTGCCTTGAAAGAATATGACTCCCCATAGCATAGAAGAGAAGGTTCTAGACTATCAGCTGAAGCTGACTGAAGGTGGTTTTTAGTCTGAGAGTCTACCCCCAAGGTAGTATGCCTGCTAATCCACTATACAATAAGATTGGGGCTGGCAAGTGGGTTTGCCAACCATGGAGTGTCTGGCAGACAACTTTATCTTTGGCATGAAGTTCTGAGTCAGTCACAGGAGTCATTTCAGAAGAATGAGAACTGAAAGTGACTGGAGATGTTATGAATCAACATATCATTCTTTCAACCCAACTGGTTGAAGAGGTGGACAGCAGTGATCAACAGGCAGTGAAGGTTTCCTCCTGGTCTCTAGAGGTACTAATAGAGGACAATCATAATAGCCTTGGAGGCCTGCAGGCAAAAAAAAACCCTGCAAGAACTCCATTTGTTAATGAAACATCCATACCCTTGTGTTCTACCTCACTGTTAGCTTCCCTGGAAGATGTACCTAGGACTGTGCCCTAGACATGGCACCTCAGGGGTTAATTTCTCTCTACTCTGTTAAATCATATGCTCTGTTTCCTTGTTTCATTCTGTTTAGATGCTAGGTAGAGATGATCTAGAACAAAAACGTCAGGATATGTTCATCATTGATAACTTTTATCTGGGAAAAAATGTGGGATGGTTTTATGACACACTCATGTATGTGTGGTGACATGGCTTTCTTAGAGGAGGGAGAGGGAAGAGTGAGTCTGATCAGGAGACGGAGCTGCGTATGTTATTTTGGTGGAAGGAACAGTGAAGATGTGTCAGGGGAGGGAAATACTTTTCTTCATCCTTCTTGTGCCCCTGGTTGGATCTGAAAATTCAACCAACCAATATAGGAGAAAAACTTTCAGATCGATTGAATATCTGTTTTGCATGGCATGGGGATCCACCTCAGGAAGTGAAGCTTTGAAAGCACAGTTATGAGAGGTTTCATGAAGTGTGGGAAGTTGGGAAGGAATATGATAGGTTGGGGATTATGAAGTCTGTGTGGCAAACTGAGAGGAACTTCACAAGTCCTCTTAGGAATCTTCGGGGTGTTCTTTTGTTTTGGAGTTAAGGATACTGCTTTCCTCTTAATATAGGGGAACACTCTCACACGAGCGTGTTATGTCCTGTTTTAGAAGAGAAGGGCAAGAAGGTGAGTGATCTTAATGCTTCTGCTGCTTCTGCAGACTCCTTCAACTGCAAATATTAAATGTGCCAAAAGTGCCATATTTTATAGTAGTGTGTCCTGCCCCCCCTCCCCACACACACTTGTTAACCAAGTGTTGGCAACCTAAGAGGTGCTGAGACTTTATTCCCTCTAGATGTGAGTTGCAGAGGTTGTAAACTGCAGGAATCAGTTATACCTTTAGGACTGGGGGAACAAGGGGAAGGAGGTAGGAAAATGAAAACCAAACATCATGGATAATGGGCTTTGCAGGAGAGGGAATCCCAGATCTCAGATATGGGACTCTGTGCTGCTCGTTCTTCATGGAACAAGAAGAAACTGATGCACAGTGGTCCATTGCTTTTAACAGGATCAATGGCTGCCACCAGTGTGAAGTTAGCATTGGGGCCACACTGAAAAAATTGCGAATAAATATGAAGCGTTTTTTTTTCTCTTCCTGCCTCCAGTCTTGTGGTGGCATCTCTGACTGGCAGACCTTAACAAGGATGCTAACTGGCTCAGGAGACATGGCATTTGCAGATCCAGCCCCAACAAATCCAGCCCCAACAAAACTGGGTGAATATAGTGGTGAGAGATAATGAAGTTAAAAACCAAGATGGAGTGAAAGTCCCACATGTTCATACATAAAAGGCAGAATGACAGGTAAGGGAGAACATGTGAGAGAAAGCAAGAACAAGAATGTATCAAAGAGCTGACTCCAAGAAAAAGTGCTGCTTCTCAGTTACAAAAATAATTGTAATTATACCTGTATATGAGAACTTGGTTCAGAAGAGAATAATATAAAAGACCCGTATTTGGTTTGGGGCATGGTAGTGATTACGTCATAAAGTCACAACATTAGGGGAAAATCACATATAAACACTAGACTTACACACTAAGACCCGGAGAGTCATTAAGGTGAGAAAACAAACCTGTGTGTCTCATTTCATGCTCATTCTCTGACCTGCATATGCCTTCTGAGTAGATGTGGGTGGAAAACCTCTCCTTCACTCCATTTATATTAATGCTGTCTCTCCCTCCTCCTGCTGTCTCGCCAAACACAGGGAGAGGGAATCTTGTAAATTATGTGCATGTGTGCTACAATTTGACCTTAAATTGTGACAGGTTGTGTGCTAAGCATTCTGGCTCATAAACTATATATTGGATGGTCACATTGACCCTAGAAATGATATTACACTTCCTTGATCTAAAAAGAAAGTGGATACAGTGGGACTAGTGTCCTAGAGGCATAGCCAGTCAGCTCAGTCAGCTAATGAATGACGCAACCTCAAGCATAGTTTACTCCAAATTCCATGCTGTTTAATTAGCATAGTTTGCTCCCCACTTTTGAAGTTCTGCCTTGACTTTATGTCTCAGGCAAATCTAACTGGCTCCCATATCAAAACAAGAGGGCTAGGTGATGTCTGAGGTAGAATACATCTGCCATATTCAATATGGCAGCCACCGGAATTATGTGACTGCTTAATTTTAAATTAATTTAAAAAATTAATTTAAGACTTACTTCCTCAATTACAATAGCCACATTTCAAGAACACCATTGGTGCCTGTGGCTAGTGATGACCATGTTAGAGAGAACAGAATGCGTCCCTCCTCACAGGAAGCTCTCACAGATCACAAACCAACAGTAAGTGTGAGAGTCTGACTCTGAAAACTAATTAGCAAACCTAGCTCCACATTTTAACGTGCATCTATGGGCAGGTTATTTATCCTCTCTGTGCCTCAGTTGCTGCCACTGTAAAAGTTGGGGCCTTCATGGAATCAGGGTAGCTCCTCATGGGATTCAGATGAGGGTAAAATATGTTTGTATAATTGTAGCATGTTTCCTGACACATCTTGAGTTCTCAACACATGTCACCTAATGGGGGAAAAAGTCTCTTAGTTCAAATGTGCTGTAGTTTTTAAATATCCTGCCATTTCTGCTCACTTCCTGATATTGTTGTTTGGTGTAGACAGGAAGGAATTAAAGCAGCTGAAAGAGTAGCTTGATAATTCATGGTTAGAGTGCTCTTGGAGTCAAGAAATCCTGTATTCACTCACCAGATTACTTTATGTAAACACATTTCTGACATTCTCTGTGTGACACTCATCCTCTAATCTAAGGACATCATACATTACCTCATGAAACCTGCAAACAGGCCTATGGAACTGTCTTGGATAACCATCCAATCCTTGTTGCCAATTGTACTATAACCTTACTCCTTGTTGCCAATTGGAAGCATCAGGCTCACCAATCTGTGTAGATTCTTTATTGGTTTTAGCAGTTACACAAACATACCATGCCAGGCAGGCCAGGGCCAGGGCCAGGACCAGGGGGCCAGGAAAGAGGTGAGCCCCCCAGCTCCCCAGGAATCTTCACCGTCTTTCTCTGGGCATGTGTGCTTGTGCTCCCTGTGCCCCTTTATTTCCTCTCTCTTAGGCTCAGGTGTGCACACTTAAACTTGTGCACACTCACTGGCTGATATAATCATGGGGAAGACACAATACTGTAGGTGCTGCTTATATAAACCAATGAAGGAAAAGGCCTGACTAACTCACTTATCTACAGGGTGGTATTCTGTACTCATGTTTTGAAACCCTCTACATTCCTGTATCTTTCACATTTTATTTTAATAAGTCCTGCATGAGTGGGAAAAGGAGAACGAAGAAGAAAGAGTAATTTCCACCTTTGGAAGAGAGCAAAGGAACAAATAACTGTAAGAGGGCATTTATCTTAGGCTAAGTTTTTTGTGTGCATTATCTAAGTTAATGCAACAAGCCTCTAAGTGAGGTGATTTTCTCTGCATGCTAGAGCTGTGGAAATACACTCACATGGTTTAAAGACTAGGCTAACAACACACAGCTAGTTCAGAGGCTGATTCCAAATCCCCTGTGATTCTTATTGCATTGTGGTCTCTACCAGTAGGGATGAACACATTTGTGTGTTTATAATACACAACACAAATAAAAAATATAAATTAATTGTCCTAAAAGTTAGGAGACAAGGATGGCTCCCAGCTGAGAGGGTTGTGAAAGTGTCTTTGAGCAGATAGCATTTGAAAGGGGCTTGTAAATAGCTAGGATGTGGGCAGAAGAGTCAAGGCAGAAGGAGGGGCCCAATCAAAGCTTTTGGCAACATGAGGCTATCAGGAGTAGTTTATAGTGATGGGCCAAGGAGCGGGTCAGTGTCCAAGAGGGAGGAATATTTTGTCATTGACATTTTTTAGAATGCCCAGCGTCTGGTCAAAGTAGAGAGCAGACTAACTCTTAGTCTTGTTGCTGCTTTGAAGTTCTCTGTAGATATATGCCTCTTCATGAAGAGGAACCAGAGCAGGCCACTCTGGTTCATTGGCTACATTTCTCTTGCATGCCTTTCTTGATAGCATCCCAACTCCCCATGACTCCCAGCCTGTACTTTTACTGGCTTGCTACCTACACTACCTTCCAGGGAGACAAATTATTTGAAGGATGGAGAGGGATGCCAGGGCTTGCCAGGAGTTTTGGCAAAGAGGGATCATCTGTGGAGGCAGGTCTGAAGTTCTGCACCAGATAGGATGCCTGACTGAGCTAGAAACTTTCTCCAGAATATGAATGATGTGTTCAAGTCAACCGGCCATGCTAGATTGAACCAATGGGCAAGGAGTGCGGATCTAGAAGAAACTTCTTAGTAATTTTGTTATGTGGGAAATTGAGAGAGGGCTGATGTGAAGATTGAAGTCATTAAAGAGAAGACCAGGTGGTCTTCTGCCCTTTCCCTGACTGTCACGCTGGGGCAGAGGATGAAGGAGGGCCTCCTGCTAATTTTCAACTGCATTTTGCTCTCTGTTATGTAGTATTTCAATGACAGGATCCTCCACTCAGGAGAGCTGAGTTCTGATCTGAGACTGAGGTTCTCAAGGAGCTGAGTTCTGAGTTCAGGTGATCACCTGGCAGTGGAATGATGCTTCCTCACCTTCCAGACATTTGAAACTTCTGGGCAGTCTTAGAAATCACTTCAAGCCTCCAATCCAGGACAGCTGCCTAGGGGAATTCCAGGGAAAGGTGGCAGGTAGAGTATCCATTCTGAGTCTTATTCTCTCTCTCCCTCCCTCCTCTCCTTTCCATGTGCCCATGTTCTGTTCTGTCTCTTTTGTCTCAACATTCTATAGACCAGTGATACCAGGGCATTTATTTTATGTTCTTGTCAACAGAGATATCATGGACTGAAAGGCGACGGATACCTCAGTGAGCTCACTACGAGATCTCAAAGATACCAAGCCACTGGCTGCTCCAAAGCATAAAGTCACCCTTCCGAGAGGCAACAGGAAGCAAGTCTGGAGGAGGTGAGGAACCATCATTCTACCTTCTGCCCTTGACACCATCGACCATTAGCTAGCAGATGGTTGGGACCCAGCCTGATGGGCTTTTCCTGTGTCCTTCCACAGGCCCCATGTTTTGGCCAGAGGATGGACCACCTAGCACCCTGGGGAGCAGCTGAAGGAAAGAGAGGAAGACACTGTTGGTTCCCAGAACAGAAACCCAGTAGCTGGAACCAAGAAGCACCTAGCTCCCCTCTCTCTGAGCAGACTCTCTGAGCTGTGATTCTGAATTGGACTGTTTTTGCTTTGCCATCTCTTGTACAAAACTCAGTTCTGGATGCTTTTATGTGGTTGCCTTTCTTTCTTTCTTTTTCTCCTGCCTTTTCTTTTTCTTCTCTTGGCCCTGGGAATTACAAGAAAAAATTGCTTTACAATGTATACTTCTGTACCAAAATTAGCCTTGTTTAGAAACAAATTCTTTCTCTTGAGATTTTTTTTTTGAATTGCAATCCCAGGTTACTGAGTGAATATGGTTGCATGGCTTGATTCGTGTAGGACTGATCCTTAGATTAAAAATACATTTCCTTTCCTTCTTTTTAACTGTGGATCTAGGTAATGGCCCGAGTCTCATTTGCTTAGCTACTGAAGCGATCACAATGTGTTATCGCTTGGAGTTGAAATATAATCAAACATATATTATACCTGAGGCTCCTGAATGCTATTTGATATATATGTTATGCTACAGAGCAACACAAACCTTGTAGGTTGAAATTTAATTCCTGTCTGATCCTGCAGCTGGAATGGTGGAGAAATTATGAGTATCAAAATTGGCTTCAAGTACCCTGACTGTAAGCTAACCAACTGTACGTGGATGGTTTCGAAAGGCCATTTCAAAGCAGGAATTGGAGCCCTACTGACCTCATCAACAATGTTGCCCAGATCTGTCTGTGGATCTGCCCATGTTGGAGGAATTCGAGAACAAGGCATGCTTCTGTGTTTGGGTTTATGGAAATTGTGGTATAGCTGACGTATGTTCTGTAACTGCCTGCCTTGCAATAAAATACCTTCAGTTGACTCAGCAAAAAGGTCTCTTGTCAATTTCCTGCAACACCATGTCCTCAGTGATTCTGAAAGAGAGTTCAGGGTAGAGCTGGGTGCAGGGAACCTGCCAGAGATCCCAGCTGGAACCAGCATTATTCCTTACTCTTTGAGCAACATCACTAAAGCTACTTGTTGTCTACATGCGGAATCAGGGTCTATGGTCAATGTCTTTAATCTTCATGTCATAGTCAACTCTAGACATCTGCAGCCATACATAGCCCTATCACACCTGTGGGCTGCCACACCTTCCATCATTCCCTAGTTCTGGAGTCCCTGGTTATTTCTGTGAGCCTCTAGGACAAGTCACCAGCTCTCTGAAATTCAATTTTTTGACATCCAAGTGGAGATCTAACACTCCCTCTGGTAATGGTGACAGATACCTGTTCAAGGATATGGTGTGGGTGGTAATATCCACATGGTAATTGTGCCGTGGTGGGACCACACTCAATAAGTGGTGGTTATTTTTTTATTAATAAAAAAATTGAAAGAACTCTTGAGTTCCTTTTTTGGCCTTTTTTTTTTTTGAGAACATTGAAGAAATTGAGTAGCTTCTTGAGCCTCCTTGTTAAAAGCCACTAAAAAGAAAGGTGAAGGTTTTTGAAATAGAAGTCAGGAGATGAGAATGATATTCCTTACAAAATATCTCAGTACCTTAAATTCTCCTCCAGTGGAGTAGGAAAGTTTGCTTCCATCACAGAGATGACACTACTGCTTTTACAGAAGATGAAACTTACCTGCATACAGGTGATTGAGGCACCATCTTTCCCATCTGTTCATAATATCAGGCTCATGCCATTGGAGGGCAGACTGGTCTCCCCACATCTGCCTCTAAATACCATGGGAAAGAATTCAACCAACCTCTGCCCCATCAGGCTGCGTCTGCCATGCTAGTAGGAACCATTGTTGCGGAGTCCATGGCATTCTCCAACAGCACACCTGAGATTTCAAGATAATCAACATGCAAAATAGAAGCAAGAGCTAAGATCATGCATTTCCTATCAGGTGGTGAATGAAGTAGTTGTTCTCCTATTGCAGTCAGGAATGGTATAGTCCCATAGATATTATCCTGGGAATATGAGCTGTGCCCAGTAGAAAGAACATTGTCTACTTTCTACCTTGAACTCATGAAAATGGCAATAATAAAATAATGGGACTAATAATTATGAAGTACTTAGTATACACTGGGCAAATTACCTTTTAAGTACTAACTCATTTAATTGTCACAATAACCTGAAAAGTAGGTCATCTCATCTCTCATTACCTGGATGTGAAATAGGCAAAGAGCAGTTACCCAGCCAATGAGAACGTCATCTGGCATAGACCAGGTCTGTCTGACTCCTGTCTTGACTCCTGTGCTCAGCTTCTCCCTCATTTACCCCTACTTCCTGGCTTCTGACTTTGAATCTCTTTGTTGGTACAAAGTTCTTTATGGTCCTTCTTTATCATTTGGGGTTATTGGTTATCATCCTCTTCTGCCTCCTTCCCACAATTATTGTCTAAGTTCTCAACAAGTATAAGTCAACTGATGATAAATCAATAGGAATAGCAAAGGTTTTATTAAAAAAAACCAGTTTTTACATTAAAAATAAAAAAGACATACTTCTGAATGAGGTTCAGATTCAGCCTTCTTTATGCTGAAATCTACTTCTAGTTAACAACCTGAGGTTTCATTATCAGTTCATATTGAGAGGAAGTTCTAATGAAGTTAAATGTTGAGTGCAAGAGCTATTGTAAGTAAATGAGATCAAACTAAGGGTGAAATAATATGAGAATCTTGAGCACAATAATGCTGACTCTTACTTTAGTTCCTAAAGTCTGTATCTAAGGCTATCCTCCATGTCAGACTGGAGTAATCTCTTTCTGGTTCCCTCCAGCAGCATATCCAGAAGGTGGTGCTATGTGTCTTTGAAGGACCCCTGGACTTTAAACCAGTTCACACATTTGCAGGCATGTTGTAGTAGGTGCAATTGGTGCCCTGCCCAACTGAGCACTTTCTCTGACTGGGGTGTTTGTGAGGAGCTAAGATCAGAACTGCAGTGGTGTTGATTCCCTTCCCTGCTGAGAGAAGTCTTTCAAAAGACTGAAGAGAGTTGCTCTCGAAATACCCTGACTCCCCCACCCTTTGGGTGGATACCTGAGGTATTTTCCATCTACACTGGCTCTTAGTTCCTTGTTGAGGTGACTCTCCAGTTACCCATGTGGTCATTTGTTTTCTAACACACTGTTGTTGACTGCCTTTCCTTCCCTGTCTCACACTTGAACTTCTCAGCCATTGCTCTTGAGGATGGCCTCCCCAATAACTAGTTACTCTGTGCATCAATTCCCCTCCTTAGGTCTGTTTCTGAAGAGAACCCAAATCAACTCAAAATTCTGTGCTGACAGTGTTGCAAATCAGTGTTTACCTCAATAAAATAGAAATTCTGGCACCAATTCTAGGAATAATAATGTTGCAGAAAAAAAATACAGCAGTATCCTTCAAAACTAAATGGTTTCTCTCTTTGTCCTCTACTATGTTAGCAAATGGGAAGGAGACCTTATAAATCTGAGAACTACTTGCTAGAGAATGATTTCCTTCCTGTGAAACAGGTATCTCCACAGGTTCTGAGATATTTTTCCTTTAAATGAAAGATTCAACTAACATATGAGACCAGGCACAAGTCACCTGATGGCAAATCAAATTACCATTCACTGGCTAGACAAGTAATTAAATCTAAAGGGGTAATGGGAAAAGGAGAGAGTCACAATCCCAAAGCCCCCCTTTCACCTCTCAAGGACTCCTATTTGCCTTTGAATCACTTCTGCTTCAATTAACATTGATTGAGCCCTCCTGAAGTGCCTGGCTCTTGTCAAATCCCATTACTAGAGGCTCCAAGATAAACTCTGTCCGCAAGGCTTTGTTTTATGGGGACATTTTTTGTGGGAATATTTAATATTACCTGGAATTGCTAACACAGTGGCCAGAGCTGTTAGACAAAAGTTTTGCTTTTTCTGACCCAGCAGCTTTGTAAACATGATTTTATCTTTGGTATTATCATTATCAACTTGAACCAATTCTCTAAATTCAAGTTACGATGCTCTAAAAAAACATGTCACACTGACCCACTACTGCTTTTAAAGATGAATGTTGAAAATGTCAATCCCATAAAGTAAGAAAATGTGTCCGAATCTCTGTTGCAGGTATCACACACCTCATTTATTCTTCTGTTTTTGAGAGAACATCCAAAGCTTATTACTTCTATGGGATTCCCATTAAAGGCTTCTGTGTTTATTTTATCAGAAATGCAAATGGAATCTGACATCTGTCAGTGTTGTCTACCTTTTGTTCTCTTTGCTGTGGTCTTGGGATATAGGGTGCTATATTTATATATTGTCTTCAATTTGTGGCCCAAGTCAAGGTTTTCTTCATGTCAGATATCTTCTCTACCTCTACTGATAATCTATTGAATGAGAGAGTGGAAAGTATTTAGCACATAGATTTCCTACTAAATTTTAGTTGACGTTAACAGGCATGTACACCCAGCTCTGTACTTACATAGGAAGTGAAGAGAAATCAAAAAATCCCATCCTAAGATTCATGTTCTGATGTGAGGGCAATATTCCTATTAGGAAAAACAGTGAATAACATTGTTCCCTGGATCTTTAATGACCATGGGTCTTTTATGTATGGAAAACACTTACTACTCTTGATACCTTTTTAATGCTCACATTTTTAATCTTATTAATTATTAAAATTTTTCATAAATACTCAAATGCTTCTTTTGCCAACAATAAATCAAACCAACTTTATGAATCAAATCACTTTAAATATTTAAATCCTGATTACAAATTGAAGTAGACACATTCTGCTAAATATTTCAATAAAATCTAATTTCATTTAAAAGCATCATAACCTTTAAAAGAGAGTATGCAGATGCCTGCACATACACACAATCACAAGGAGATTCAAAATACATTCTACCTATACTTAAATGATTAAGAAATATTTATGCCGTGGTTTTTTGATTTTTGTTTTTATGTTAGGAATCTGGTGGATTGTTTTAGACCTTTACTTTTTAAATATAATTTTTAGTATTTAATTTATACTTTCCTAGAGTTACAGTAGTTGTGCCAGATTTGAAAGAAAAAAGATTAGAGTCTCATTGGATTAGCTGAGTTGATAGGTACAGATGATCCGTCACTTTATTTTTGGTTGGTATGTGAGGTCTTAGGCGATCCTTTCAAAGTTCAGAGTTAATTTAAGACTGGTGTGTAGTGATCAGTATTTTTTTTCTGAGAGTAAAAATTCAGTTGTAGGGGACTGAGCCATTGGAAGCTCTACAGAATGCACCTAGAACTCTCACTTCTATTGCATCTAAGTCCCAGACATTAAGCATTTAGTGCATAATACATTGTTTTCTTCTTTCTTTCTTTCTTTCTTTCTTTCTTTCTTTCTTTCTTTCTTTCTTTCTTTCTTTCTTTCTTTCTTTCTTTCTTTCTTTCTTTCTTTCTTTCTTTCTTTCTTTCTTTCTTTCTTTTTCTTTCTTTTTTTTTTTTTGATAAAAACATACAGCAGTTTTCTCACCTACAGGATGAAAGGAAGAGTCTTGCCAGGAAGATTTTTTTTCTTGGGGTCAATATACCATGCATCAGCTTCTGACACATGGCTACACATAATTCCTTGCTTTTCTTGTGACCAGAGTAGGTGATCACTCTTTGAGTCAATCAAGCAACATCTCCAGTTCTCCTGTGTTATTTGACCAAAATATTTACTCTGACTATTCTATTTCTGAAAAAAAGTATAGACCATGTCAAACACCATCCAGGTATATCAATTCTCTAACTTATTAAAAGTGTCTTTAAAATATGCTCCTTTTGATTTGCAGTGATCTTGTATACTTTATACGTTTTCATTGTTGAGTACTATGATGGACTCAAGACTTTTAGTAGACCTGTTGTTCTAATGAACTCTAATTATCCTTGTTCCAGTTTTGGCACCATTTCTAATATAATTTGCTATGTTTGCCTGTCCTAATTTTTTTTATCTAATATTTTAAAACCCTCTTATATCATGCTTTCTTGGATATAAGGCAAGTGTGTCACATTCCTTTCTCATGATTTAACCTTATACATGTTGCTTATCACTGCCATGTAGGTCTTCCATTAAAAGACATAAGGCAGAATCAGAGTGGCGATAGCATGGGTAGAGTGGAAAGAATAGTATTTTCATCTGTTGGAATGTTCTGATGAAGTTTAGGATTAATTTTGTCCCATGGACAATGGAATGCACCTTGGAATTTGGACCATAGTTCTAAGGCAGTGGTTCTCACTGCAGTCCCAAGGAGGGGTGGCTAAGGCACACTGAAGGAGTTTTTTATCATTAGGTCTAGGGTGGGGCAGGAGAATGTGAATGTTCACAAGTCCCAGCTGGGGTCCATGCTGCTGATTGTCAGACTGCACTCTGGGGACCGCTGGTCTTAGGAACATAAGGTATGGTATGCTGGCTGATTGGAGCTAGCTTTTGGAAGCTGGAATTTTTTTTAAATCTATTTTTTTGATTACACACACACACACACGTACACTCTTATATTGCTATGTACCCCAGAGTTCTCCCACCACCATATCACCTTGAACCATTATCATGATCTCTTGTGCTCATCCATCCCCTGATTTTGTCCTCCCTCCTTACCTCACCTTCCCTTGCTGTATGATTTAGTTTTATTATCATTTTGTTAGTTTTAACTTTTTCTTGTCCTTTTGTTTATTTTCCCTGTATCCCACATATAAGTGAGACTATCTGATATTTATCTTTTTCTTTTTGGCTTATTTTTGTTAGCATGATTTCTTCTAGTTCCATCCTTGTTGCTCTGAATGATATGAATTTGTCTTTTTGATCGCTGAGTAATATTCCACAGTAAGCAAACCACAACTTTTTGATCCACTCATCTGTTTTGGGGCATTTAGTTTGTTATCATGTCCTGGCTATTGTAAATAGTGCTGCAATGAACATAGGAGTATGGGTTGGAAAGCTGAAATTTAAGACTATTAATCAAGCTGAAGGTTAAGTAAGGGAAAGTAGTGAGTATAACTTCTGGAAAGATAAGTCATTTACTTGTAAAAGCTGGAATTATCATGGAGCATCTTGTATATTCCGTTAGCTCCTTCTTTTACTCATTTGGATCAATTCTCAAAGGCTTATCAGCTGTAGACCTCATGTAGAGATGGAAGTACCAAAAAGTGTAAGACATTCAATAGAAAACAACAGAATTTTATAATTCATGTGGAAAAAACTTTCACTATAAATGCCATTTAAATTTTTTCAAAAAATTTATTGGGGTGGGGTGAATTTTTACATAAACAAAGAAGTTTTGTGTCTTCAAACCCAGATCCTGGAATCTTGATTTTGTTTTCAAGTTAAAGTGTTCACCTTGTCTCCTTTTAGAAGACATCTGTTATAGCAGGAAGTCTAGCTTCCTAAGTGTTTAAGCAAGTGCCAGGTATGCTCTCACTTCAAGATGAATAATAAACAGCCTTAATAAATGGATGTTGCAGGTGACATTAATAAGACATTTGCAATCCTGCAGGAAGAATCATGCTGTAAGATAAATAGTTGCATTTATTTATACTATTGTTGGGAACTTGAACTTCTGACACACAGAGCAGGTGTTCAGTTTATTTTTGAGCTACCTGACAAAACTCCTTTGTTTTCCTGGTCCTCTGTCTGCTCCCAAAATATAGATATTCCTGAAGGTTCCACTTTCTCTCTTTGTTCCTTGACCTCTTTATTTATTTTTTTAATCACAAACTTTTCCACACACGTTAACTTGTTATCTTAGAAGGATGACTTCATGGTTCAACTTGTACTCCCCTCCCCCAAATTGAATCTTCATTTCCTACTGACTTGGAATATTTTTATCTGGCTGTCCTTTGTGCAATTCAAACCATTTGCCTCTAAGCAGGATTTAGTGTTTCCCCTTTCCAACCCAGCTTATCCTTATTTTCCCTGCTTCCTGAATATAAGTCACATTATTTGCTTCACTCAAATCTCCCTCTTTATCATCCCAGACACCCACAAGATTTAGCCTGCAGTATGTCTCTTTGACATTCATATCTTAATTTCATCTTCTACTGACAAAACTGTATCTTAGGCACCCAATGTTGCCATTCAAATGATTGTTAAAACCTTTTAACTGATTTTCTCATTTCCAGCCTCTCTCCACTGCAATTCATCTTAAATATCATTGCAACACAAAATTTCCCAAAGATCGTGTCACTTGCCCTGGTCGAGAATCTTTCATGACTCCCAGTATGTAATGAGATATTTTCAGACTCTTTATCCTGCCATGTCAGATTTTCCAATACACAGCCTCAACTTACTTTCTCGCTCTTCTCTCTCACTATCTAGTCATGAACCCTCTCATCCCACTGTGTAATATCAATTTTAAACATGCCTTTAAATGTCATCTTTTGTTTGTGTTAGTCCCCTTTCTTCATACCATTTTTCCTCTTCTCAACCAATTAAAATCAAACATGTTTTCTAAAGATGTACAAGAGATGTCCCCTTTTGATAGAGTATTATTTGATTCACATCAACACCATTATCTTTCCTTTCTTATGATTATTTTATTACTCTATGGGATTTCCACTTCTCACTTGTGCCTCTACCAGGTGGTTATGATGATTCAGAATATTATTTTCTGGGTCCTAAACTCCCAAATCCTATCATACATCTGAATGGAGATCCCTTCTATAACCCATCAAATATTTGACAGCACTGTTAGTCAGGCACTGTTCCAGACATTAGGGCCATACTAGGCTCAGGCTGTCATGTACAGCTAATGTTCTATAAAAAGGACAAAGGCAGGAAATATACCAATGTGATTGACTTTTAGTAGTGAGAAGAAAATGTGATGTTATAGAGAATTGTGAATGTGAAATGCATACATGGCCAGGGAAGAGGTTGAGTAGATGACATTTACAATGAGACTCAAAGGCTAGAAAAACTAGTCAGGCGGAGAACTGAGGAAAAGTTTCTAAATTAAGGAACAGCATGTGAAAAGTCATGAGGAAGAAATGGCTTGGTAGCTTTGAGGAAAATATGAAACTTTAGCAGATGAAGTATAACCAAAATGCAAGTTGTATGAAATAAGGTAGAATAGAAGGCACTTAGCTCATATTGAACTTTGTAATTATGGGAGAGAGTTTGTATTTTATTCTAAGTATGAGGAAAAATCATTTAGGAACTTTAAAGCAACTTAAGACTCTGGGAATGGAGTTATAGTGGCAAGAAAAGAAGCAAGAAGTCTTTATTATGCTAGGATATTAACTTGAATGTATTATTTGGAAATTCTAGACTGGGTGAGCTCATTGCTCTATAGTTGGGTTTCAAAAATTCCAGCTTCATGGTCTAGATCAAATGCAAGCCAAGTTTTTCTCCACTTTTACCTTGACCTTTTAAATATGAATCCTGTGGCAAAAGAAAGGCCAGGAAAGAATAAACTTGTAAATGAATCTAGAAGTGATCAAAGACCATCTGATTTTATCAGTGATTTGAGAATGCTTTCAAGAGAGGAAGATTCTAAAAACACCAAAAATCCAAAATGTTGAAGCTATGTGGGTTTATAGATTTTAATATAATAGTGCCACTTGTATTATAGTGAAACTGTGCTCTAGCCACAAGACCAAAGAGTGATCTTTATCATTGGGGTGGACAAAAGAGGGTTGAAACTCTTTGTAGAGGAATTCAATTTTTTCTTTATTATGAATGGCATGTATATAACAAAATATATATGTGCTAAATTGAGCAAAGTGTTTTGTAAGCCTCTGTCTTTAATCAGAGACTCAGAGTCAATCTTGAAAGTTTTTGCACTATTAGTAGAATTCTCTTCCTACTGTTATTTCTTCTAAGCTCAACACAATCTGTACTATTTTATGCTACAGGTGACTAACTCTGTTGTGTAACACAGGAATATTTAATCCCCTTTCAAACTTTTAAATAACATAAGCATTATTTGGAAACTTGAACCAAATTCTTTTTCCTATGTTACAATCAGTCATGAATTAGGAGTAGTTTCTGATTTTAAGAAGCAAATTCCAAACTCTTATAAAACTCAGCAAAGGGACTTTGAAGGTTACTGTATACTGCTTAAATACTCTCTGTATGGTTACTGTCAAATGGTGATACAGCTTCCTTTGGAAATCTTCAGTGTCAGTGAACTAATTATCATTCCTGACAATGTCCCTTTGAGCTTACTTCTGGATCCTAATTCTAACTCAGGAGATTGAAATTCAAATGCCCACAGAGGCATGAAAGATAATATACATGGGTTAAGCAACCCAGGTGTTAAGTAAAATAAAAACAAAGTCATAATAAACCTAATATGGCCACACAAAGTGAAAACAATAAAGAGAGGTAGGAACTGTGGTAAACTGAAGAGTATGTCACTTCTAGTTCTCATTCATGATTTCTTTAGAGAAACATGAGTTATTATTTTTCTAGGAAAATGGAGTATGGATATTTATGTGACATCTCCTAGTTTTAAAGTAGTAGAGGACTATGGGTAATTTGGTGGTGGTGTGTTACATTTGAAGATGTATGAAACTGTTTCTTAAATCATGTACATTGTTTTAAACCAATTTTACCTCAATAAAAATATCAATTAATATGAAATTGACAACCAATTCAAACCTTTGAAACCCTATGAATCAGTACTCTGAGACACATCTATAACTAGATTCAATGCATGGGTCTTTAATTTTCAATCTTTAGTCTTACCCCTTGGTTATAAGAAAAGAATCCAAATTCTCTTTCACTTGCTATCCCATCATGTGTATAAAGAGAGCAATCACCATGGCATATTACTGCTTTTCCTTTGTAATTTCTTTCTCCATTTAAGCAACACTTCACCTTAACTCCAGGGTAGTCTTACTCTAATCAATAAACATCTTGAAGCACTGTGAAAAAACAAGAGTGAAACCTGAAGAACTTTTGCCAAACTATGTTTCTTATTTACATACAAAATTACTCTTCTAGAAGACAATCTGATATTATATTTGGGTATAAATACAAGTCTTATAAAATGGTGGAAATTTCAGGTTTACAGGGAAAGTAGTGGGGAAGAGTTCTTTAATTCACCCATTAATTTTATTTACATGTAGCATTAGATAAAAAGACTTCATCCAGTGTCTGTTTCTTAGATGTTCAAGATACATTTACAACAGTGTTAAGTTATTCTTTATTTGTCTCACCACCTGCAACTACTCTCTGTCCTTATGTTCTCTGGTTTGCCATGTAGAAGGCTGATTCCTCTGGACTGCAACACCCAGGCTCCTTTGCCAAATGGTTTTCAGTAGGGTTTGGCTGGGGGGGGGGGTTCTAGAAAGCAGAGCTATCAAGGAGTAGGAAAGAGGCTATGTCTTCCTTCTTATCTCCATGCTTTGTAATACCTTCCTGCCCCTATCTCTGACAGTAGCGATTTCTGTGTGATCTCAGCTTCTACCAGCACACCCCTCTGCCATCACACCAGCTCACATGGTGCACCCAAAGTGCTTTTGCTGTCCTTTTGCTTTGGCTCTAGGAGAGGTAATGGCTTTCTGGGGTTGCTAATGTCTGGGTGCCTCAACATCCCTATTTGTCCCTTACCCTTGCTAACCTCTGTCTTGCTTTGAGATATCTTGGGTGATTTTGCTTTTGCCCATGTCAAATGCATTATTGCTCTCCTTAGCTCTTATAATTCCATCACCTTTTCTGTTTACCTGAATGATAGAAAATCGTGTCTAAAGCAATATGTTCAAATATGTGCCTAGAAGTAGTCACTCATGTTTTCATTTTCATTTTTTTCACTTTTATTTCCTTTTATTTCATGTTGAGCTTATTCCCTGGCCATAAGTTTTTGTTTCCTCAGTTTCTTCCATGATATATTTTTCTTCTGTGCAAACTCCTCTTCTGGTTAAGGAACAATCAGCTCTTTTTCCATAAGGATCACCTCAATGTGAGCAAGGGGAGCTCATGTGTGGGTTAATCTGACCATGAACTCTGTAAGTTCTGCAACACATGCTTGGTGTTTTGTTCACTTGGATGTGTTCAATGACAGAAAATCTACATCTAAAGCTTTAAGTTCAGCTTTCCTTTCTGCATTTTTAAGCATGTGCAGTAAAAATTCAGCACTTTTTTGGCCACTGACCCTGTGTCCAACCCCACTGTTTGGCCTGGGCACACCTGCCAACACCACCATTATAACAACAGAATGGCACACGCTGCTTCACCAGAGTGACATCCTTCAGATACTTAGTGGCTTTTCATATATGCATGCCCTTGATCACCTGGGCAGTTTCACAAGTGTTCTTAAAATGAACCGAAAGATTTGAACCTCTTGATTTGCATGATGTAGGAGTTTCTGGGTCAAGTGAGTAGCAAACCATTTTCAGAGATCACTAAGGCCACTTATGGGAAGAATTCACTCATATTTTCTTTTTCTTTTTTTTAAAAAATATTTATATATAAATTTCACATCATTGCAATCCCAGGGATTTACCCCCCCCACCTCCCATCCCCCCTTTTCCCACCTGCCCATAGTTGTGTGCTTCAGTTTGGTGCTTAGCTTGTTTTGTCTTTTCCTCATGGCTTTTGTTTATTTTTTTCACTATATCCCATATATTAGTGAAACCATTTGACTTCTGTCTTTCTCTTTTTGACTGGATTTTGCTAGTATGATTTCTTCTAAGTACATCCATGTTGTCATAAAGTCGTTCAATTTGTCATTCTTAATTGATGAGTAATATTCCATCGTGTATGTATACCACAGTTTTTTCATCCAGTCATCTGTTTTGGGGCATTTAGGTTGCTTCCATGTCCTTGCAATTATAAATAGTGCTGCAGTAAACATCCGAGCACAGGTGTCCCTTTGTATCCACATTGAGGTCTCTTTTGGGTAGATCCCCAAGAGAGCAATTAGCTGGGTCAAATGGTAGTTCCATTTTCATTAATTTGAGGGTCCTCCACACAGCTTTCTCTAGAGGCTGGACCAGTTTACAGTCCCACCAGCAGTGTAAGAATGTTCCTTTTTCTCCACAACCTCGCAAACCATTTTCCACTTGTTGTTGCCTGTTCTTTGGATGTGGGCCATTCTTATTGGTGTAAGGTGGTATCTCATTGGGTTTTGATTTGCATTTCCCTTATTGCTAGTGACATCGAGCAATTTTTCATGTGTCTGTTGGTCATTTGTATTTCCTCTTTGGAGAAGTGTCTTTTTTGATTGGGCTTTTTATTTTGCTTTTGTTTAGTTGTGTGTGTTCCTTGTGTATCTTCGTTATTAAACCCTTATCACTATTGTGGAGGGCAAAATTTTTTTCCCATTTGGTTGGGCTTCTTTTAGTTTTTTCTGTTGTTTCTTTTGCTGTACAGAAGCTTTTTAGTTTGATGTAGTCCCATCTGTTTATGTTTTCTTTCATTTTTTTGCTGTCTGTAGATGTTTCCAGAAAAGGATTCCTGAATTCTAATTCCTGGAGGGTTTTACCCAAGTTTTCCTCTATGTATATTATGGTTTCAGATCTGACCTCTAAGTCTTTTATCCATTTTGAGTTGATTTTTGTAAATGGTGTGAGGGAGGTTATCTTGGTCCATTTTTTTGCTTGTCTTAGTCCAATTTTCCCAGCACCATTTATTGAAGAGGCTATCTTTGTTCCAACGTAAGTTTTTCACTCCTTTGTCAAAGATTAGTTGACTATATTTGTGTGGTTTTATTTCAGGGCATGCAGTTCTGTTCCATTTGTCTGATTGTCTGTTTTTGTACCAGTACCAAGCTGTTTTAATTATTATGGCTCTATAGTATAGTTTGAAGTTTGGAATTGTAATATCTCCGTTCTCTTTTTTCCTGATCAGGAGGTTTTTTGATATTTGAGGCCTTTTGTTATTCCATATGAATTTCATTGATTTTGTTCTATCTCTTTAAAAAATGTCATTGGGATTTTTATTGGGATTGCATTGAACCTGTAGATTGCCTTTGGTAAAATGGCCATTTTTATGATATTTATCCTTCCACTCCATGAACAGGGAATGTCTTTCCATTTCCTTATGTCTTCTATCTCTTTTAGCAGTGTTCTAAAATTTTCTTTGTACAGTTCTTTCACATTTTTTTTGTTAGGTTTATTCCCAGGTATTTTATTTTTTTTTTGGTGCAGTGGTAAATTGGATGGTTTTTCAAATTTCTTATTCTATTTGACTTTTTGCATATAGGAAAGCTGCCAACTTCTGTGTGTTGATTTTGTATCCAGCTACCTTACTGAACTGGTTTATTATTTCAAGCAATCTTTCTGTGGATTTTTTGGGGTCATCTATATAGAGAATCATGTCATCAGCATATAATGATAACTTCAGTTCCTCTTTACCTATTTGTATCTCTTTTATGTCTTTCTCTTGCCTTACTGCCCTAGCTAGAACTTCTGGTACAACATTAAAGAATAATGGGGAGAGTGGGCATCCTTGCCTGGTTCTGGATCTCAACTGGAATGCTTTAAGTTTTTCCCCATTTAGGATAATGTTTGCCATAGGTTTGTCATAGATGGCTTTTATTATGTTGAGATAAATTCCTTTAATCCCTAATTTTTCAAGGACTTTTATCATGAATGGATGTTGGACTTTGTTGAATGCTTTCTCTGCATCTATTGATATTATCATGTGGTTTTTGTTTTTCTCTTTGTTGATGTGGTGTTATGTTAATTGATTTCCGAATGTTGAACCATCCTTGTGCCCCTGGGATAAATCCCACGTGGTCGTGGTGAATAATGCTTTTTATGCATCATTGGATTTGGTTTGCCAGAATTTTGTTTAAAATTTTTGCATCCATGTTCATTAAGGAAATTGGCCTATAGTTTTCCTTCTTGGAGCTGTCCTTATTTAGTTTTGGTATAAGTGTGATGTTTGCTTCATAGAATGTGTTTGGCAGTTTTCCTTATTTCTCAGTTTTTTGGAAGAGCTTTAGTAGTGCAGGCATTTTATCATCTTTGAATGTCTGGTAGAATTTGTTTGTAAAGCCATTCGGTCCTGGGCTCTTGTTTTTAGGTAGAGTTTTGATAACTGCTTCAATTTCACTGCTTGTGATTGGTTTAAATTCTCTTCTTTGTTTAATTTTGGGGCGTTGTATCTTTCTAAGAATCTATTCATCTTATCCAGGATGTTGTTCATTGTAATCTCTTATTATCCTTTGGATTTTTTTTTTGTGTCTGTTGTAATTTCTCCTCTTTCATTTGTGATTCTGTTTATTTGAATTCTTTCTCTTCTTTCCTTTGTGAGTTTTGCAAGGGGCTTGTCAATTTTTTTTTTCTCATATTTTCTTATTTCACAGTGTTGGTGTCTGGCTCTTCTCAAATAAGTCAGTCTTCATGGAGTTCCATGACATTGAGAACCATCTCACCATTCCATGGAGTATGTAGAGTGGCTTTTCATCCCCTAGAATGTTCAGATACAACCTCTAAAAAACCAGATGTCATATCTCTTTATCTTTTGAACCAGATCTGACCTCCTGGCATGTTTGAGAGGCTTTATTTGCTAGACTATTTGTAATAGTCTTGCTTTTCTGACCACTTCAGTCAGTTTGAAGAGCTACCCACCAAAACCAGCCTTTATTAGAATTGCTGCACTTTGGGTCTGCTCCTTTATACTCTCAGTTCATACATGGAGATATTCTCTAAATTGTGATGACTTCCTGGATTCCTAGACCAGTCACCATTCCTAATCTCAGATATCCAAAACTTGGTGGTTTCTATATTCAAGTCTCTTAGAGCACTAGAATTTGATCCTCTAGTCATATACACAAATACCATATTTGTCCCTGTAGCTTACGCCATACCTACTTTCCTCTGTTTTCTTTGTGCTCTTCAATTAAGATCCTGCATGGCTTGGGAGGAAGAGTTTGAGCCAGCATGGCTGTAATATAGTCACCTCCTGAAAACAAAAGTTTTATGAATATTAAATGTCAGGATCCAATAAACAGCACTACAGCCAGTCCTCTACCAGTAAAAGCCACTAACAAGTAATTAGGGAAAGCTGAGTAGAGGTTTTATGTTTAGAAATTCAGAGCATCTCTTAGCAAAATCCATTTTCAAAACAATATGGGTTTTAAAATCTGCGCTAATAATTTTAATATGGTCTTATCTCTAAAGCACTTTCTAAGTACTAATTCTCCCAGCATGCTTCTGAAATATGTATCATTACCAAAGGTGTGTGCCAGACTGGGCTATTTTTAAAACAAATTAGTATAGTGAATAAGCATTTGGTTTTTACCCTAATATTTAAATTGGATTTGGGGGATATCATTTCAGACTACAGAATCAAGGCAATTAAAGTTTTATTCATTGGTTTAGGGTAGAATAGGTTAGATATAGGCATTTTCACTGTCAATGCCCATTTTTTTTAATGTTGTCTGTTCATTCGGTGTGATCTTCTTCAGCAAAGATTCTCAAGCAGTGTTCCCCCAGAGAGCACTGGGAATATCTGGAGAGTTTTTTGATTATAACAATGAAGAAGGAGGGGTATGTTGCTGGTGTCTAGTGGGTCAAAACCAGAGGTCTTCTAATATCTTTCAATGCACAAGACACACCCACAACAAACAATGGTCCAGTCCAGATTGTCAATAATGTCACAGTTTTCTCCCTACACTAGGGAGAAAAGTGCCCTTACTTGCCAATTCCATCATCTGTCTGCTCCTGCTCCTCTGAGCTCTCTAGACTAGGACCAGCATATTACTTCAGATCATCTCAACTAAAAGGAGGTATTTACTCAGAATTTATCTTACCATGTAATTGCTGTACACGTGACACTATCTATCTCCATAATAGACTATGGAGCTGAGGTATTCTTCAGAAGCTCTTCATCAAATTGGATATGCCTTTAGGGGAGAAAATTGCTCTTTGAAACCCAAATTGTTTGTATCTTTCTTTTCTGCTAAGAGAAGAAGGGAAGCTGGGACAATAGATGGTGGAAGTATATTTCTTATTATTAGAAAAGTAATTCCTATACTGCTCGCTCTCATCTATGATGAACACTGAGGAGTTAAAGAAGTGAACCTGCACTTGTGGGGGTTGTCAAATATCTTGTGCTGTTGAAGGTGAAGACCTGAGTTAACGGCCCATTTGCTTAATTTAGGGTATTTATGAGTATGACTGCTTGCTCAAGAAGGCCTAAAGTGATATTTCACATGTTCAATGTCATAAAACAAGGACTTTGTTCTTTGTTCTATGAGGACGGAGACTAGGCTGAAAGTTCAGGAAAACGAGGATGCAAGAAAAGGTGGAGAAAATGTAGAGGAAGCACTCAGCAATAGAGTAAGATGTTAGAGAAGGTGAAGAAAGGTGACTCATGGGTGTGGGGATTCTCCATGACCTCAAGGAAAAGCCAGGTCTCACACTTGGTCAGTACAGGTTGTTTTTTATTTTTCTTGTGTGCTATACATCCCTATGTCACCTCAAAATTCAATCAACTGCACACACATACCGACATACACATACCTTGTAGACATTCTCTAGCAATATAAAAAAAGGGAGAGAGACAAATTCCATGGTTAAATCAGTAGTATGTGGATTACTGGGACCATGAGGCTTCAGCAGACATAAAATAAGGACCTAAAATTACATGCAGTTAGGAACCCTAACAATTCATATGAACTTACAAAGAACAAATAAATTACTATGGAATAGAGGGAAAGGAAAAGGAAAAGGAAGGTTATTGTCCAATTTTGTCCAATTCACACACACACACATACACACACACATGTGTATACCTTTGCACATAATTTCAAGAATTTCTATATTTCCCTTTACTCTTGTAGGGACAACAGTCTTTGGGAACTCTATAGTCTTGATAGAAGCTTTCATTTTCTTTCTTGCCATGAGTAACAACTATTGTCTTGAATTAGGTCAATAACTGGGAGGGGAAGGTAGATTTAATTACAGAGAACTGGTGAGGTGTTGCTGACAAATTGCATATTCTACTGAACAATTTAGTTCATACTTTGGTATGGTCACTTTAATATTAAAATAGGACAAGGATCTCCTCCTTGAGTTGTAATCAGAGAATGTGATAATCATAACCATTCCTCTGGACATAAGGGTAGGATTTAGACACCACAGGTGATGCTCCAAATGTCAGTTATCTATTAAAATGTAACTAATATGTAGTATTTGTTCAGGTTCTTGGTTATTGAGATGAATACATGTCAGATTAATTGATCATGTAATAGAGGAGAGAGAGGTCTATATTGGTGATATATTAATTCATAAATAGGAAGCTTTCATTCCTGTTCATAAGTTCTTTTGTTCAGTTGGATGGTTCTTCTTGTAGAATTAACTGAGTTGAATTACTCATGTGTTTGAGACAGTTTCTTGTTAATTTGCAGCTGTGTTCGTGTTGATGAGAAGTTGGTTGTCCATTGACAATTCATTGATCTTATACTCAGTCAGAACAACTTGGGTCTTCTTCAAGTGGTCTCTTACCTTCCAGTGCTCTAACCCAAGCTTACTATGTGATGATGGTGGAAGTTTTGAGATTAAGGATGCAGGCATGCTAAGTGAGTTTGCATGTTTGCAAAGATGCAGAAAGCAATTGTCTATAACTGACATTCTGTCTTTCTTGCCATATTCTATTGGATGAAGCAAATCACAAGTCCAGTTCAAAATAAAGACGTGAGGAAATAGACACCCCCTTTTGATGGGAACAGCTGCCAAGTCATACTGCAATGTGAGAGGACAGAGTATGGTCATGAGTGCAATCAATTTTCCAAAAGACCCTTTAGTAATCATTTACCCAGAAACCTACCAGCATATTGGGAAGTAATTCTATTTTCAATTACTTAAGCTTGCTCTTAAAAGCTTCCTGCTACTGAAAATGATAAAGAACTTTGTGAGGTTTTTGCTCTGTGTCTAAGTGAAATAACTGTAGGTAATTTTTGTCATTACATGTTTATAGGAATAAGAGAACAAAGCAAAGAGAAAGCACAAAAGAGAGAGAGGGAAGGAAGACAGAGACAGGGAGGGGAAGAGAAAACAGCCTTTTATTATAAAATTCAAATTTCATATGGATTTCCAGGGCAGTCACAACAGTTGCTTATTCTGTTAGGCAGAATAAACCCCCATTTGTGATTTCAAGATAATCCTGTCAAATGCAGTGACTCTGTTGGAAGGCATTAAAATGATTGTTCAGCATTTCTAGAATCATTTGTGTTTGCAAAGTGTTTTATAATCTCTTCTATTTTTATTTTTCTATGGTAGTTTGTCACTTTTACTCTTGGTTTATAAATGAATAATAATGGCTAAACTTTTTGCTAAACCACCTCTTCAATATTATCACAGGGATAAAATGGTTTCGATCAGTCATGAGTTAAAGGACCTGTGATTTTATTTGCGGGGTTCCTGGAAGTAAAGGTTCTGGAGACTCTGAAGTATTATTTGAGATCCTCCATTTCAATATTTTGTCACTGTGATAGGTACATTCTTCTTAATATGCTACCCTAATTCCTGCCATTTCTTCTTGTTCAGTCTTATAAAGGCCTTGAAGGCAGAGTGTTAACTCCTTACATCGCCATTAATAAAATAGATGTTGTCATAGAACTCTCATTGGGAAGGTGACATTTTTTTAAAGAGATTTCTAGAGGTAGTTTCTTAATGCGAAACCTATCTAAGAGGCAGAGCAAAACAGTGTATATAGGCAGATAAATCGGGTTGAAAGAACAGTGTTTCTTCATGTAGTTATTCAATCAATCAATTCCTTTCCATGTGATGTGTACTTATTCTAGGCTTGAGTTGAGATATACAACATAGTCTCTGCCCACAAGAACTGACCAGGAAAATCATATCTATAAATAGGTATAACAGGTAGCATGTAAATTACAGGTAAACAGATGAACTATCATATTTTCTGTCATCCATGTTGTTTTTAACAAAAACTCTGAGACAGGAGTTTTAGACATTCTGATCCAGCTGGAGGTCTTATATCTTCTAAGCATGGAGCTATTGTCTGTTCTTTCAGTCAAAATTATCCTCTGAGTTCTAATTCCCTTAGTTTAGAACTTAATATTTTGATTCAAGTTTATCTCACAGTAGAGTGCAAAACTACTCTCAGTATTTTGTAGAATAAACCATGGACTATTTTGATAGCAATGAAAGAGAATACATTTGAGAATCACCTGTTAAGAGGTTGAGAATTCATATATGAGGATCGTACTAGTAAAAGAAAATAGACAACTCACTAATAATGTTTTCGCTTTATTAGATGATTGAGGTTGGAAATAAGTTTCTGTTGGAGAACTTTGACTAAATAACTCCACTTTGTCATGAAATTGCTAAGAGCTTCATGGCTACAGAAAATCTACCAGTAAGAAGGTACTTGAGACTGTAAAGTGAACATCTGACCAAGGCATTAGTTAAATTCCCTAACTATTCCTATGAATGCCTTGCTCATAAAGTGTCAAAGGAATATCAAATACAGATGGTCTTGGACCATGGTGTAGTAGGGATACTTGGTGTTATTATTTTTGTTGCACAAAGATCAAATTTATAGAAGCTGGATTCTTTGAATTCTACATTTTGGGGTGAATTGACCACTCACAGATTCTTGTCACATAACAGAGAAATGTACTTTTGGGATGCTTTATGAAATGTGTTCACTGATCACCATGTCTCCATCAACTAGAGTTTGATCAGTAATAGGGATTGAAGTTTCAACAATGGAAGCAATGATTTGGGGTTATAAATTTAATGTGTGGCAGAGGCATAACGTGTAGGCAAAAAGGAGCATCTGGTCTTGACATGTAACGAAAAGTCAGGTTCCTAACTTTCATTTCTGAGTATTGTATCCCTGAATTATTGCAGGGTTCAAATTTGTTGATTTATTCTATAGAGATGGGGCCAATTTTTAAATGTATTAGGATATGCTAGGTTATGCTATTGTAATACTTATACTTATCCAATGTCTAGGGTTTCATGCAAAAATATTCTTTTCTCTTTGGTTCTGGAGGAAAGTAGGTACAGTGGCATTTCTGTGGGAGCCTTCCTAATCCTCTAAAGATAACCAACAAGAAAAATTAAAATTTAGTGAAATTGCAAAAGTATGTTTTGTTTTAGCTTCCACTTTGGCAATCTCAGCACTGAATATAGGAAGGTACTTTTGGTTCCTCTCCAAAATAGAAGTTGCCTGCCTTTGGCAAGTTTTTCCATTCTCATATTTTAGCTGAATGAGGTTGGAAATAAAAAACTGTTTCATTTATTGCATTTAGCCATAATTAAAGAGGATCTTACAGCTTTTCTTGAAAAAAAGTTAAAAATAAAATTATGAGACATTGAAATTCATACAAGCAAAGCATGTTACTAAAGAAAAATACTTGATTCAAGTAGTACTCATCAGCTCAGAAATTGCCAAGTGTGATTTTTTTTTTTTTTATCACGTAATATTTAGAAACCCAGAATATGTTAGCTAGCTTGTGGTGGTAACTTGATCGGCTAACATAAATCACACAGTTACTCTGATTTGGAAAAACTGAATCTTGTTTTTATAGCAAACTAAAGATCTCATTTCTATTCAGAATCTTTGTGAACTCTATTGCAATTAGATGGAGTTGATGAAGAGTTCCTCCACCTTTTGGACCACATAATTTTAGTCGTGGGATGTTTAGCAGCATCTTAGGCTTCATTCACTAGCTTCCAATACCACCCCCTGCACCCCTTCAAGCCCATTTATGACAAATTTGCCAAATTGCCCCTGGAAGGCAACCCCCCCCTTCATTACCCCTGCCTCCTGCTGAGGTGAATATTCAGCTGAGTCAAAAATAGCTGATACTTAATAAGTTGAATTAATATTTTTGTATGGTGTTAGGAGTTTTGTATGGGGAAGAAGAATGAGATGCAAGAGATTGATAGTGATTTGTGGGGCTAGCCCACTAACTGGGGATTTGGAGAGTATGTGTTTAAGGTTTGATTTAATGAAGTTAGGAACATCCTTTTATATTTTGGCAAGGAAATAATTACAATGAGCTAATGAGGAAGTAGTAACTTGATTTTTAAGTGTACATGACATTTGCAGGGGTATGGATGATAACAGGAGAATATACCTGTGGGGGGGCACCGTTATATGGTTTTTAGGACATTTTAAAGAGGTTAGGAAGTTGTGTTATAGGTGAGAGACATGTTATTGCCCCAACTTTTAGTGTGCCAGAGATAGATAAAAAGTTTTTTTTTTGTTTTTTGTTTTTTTTTAAAGCATATTTCTCAACCTGCGTCCAACCTGTGTGGGATTCTCATTGACAGAGAATAATTGGAATTTTTCATTATAGCTATAAAAAAGGCAACTCCTCTTGAAATACATTCAGTTTCCCCATTCTTAGTAGTTATTTGCAGATAAGTCATAGATGCCATAAAATGTCACAGTAGAAAAGGACTTAAGAAATCATCCTTTTAACCCCCATTTTACAGATTAGGAAACTGAGGTTCAGAAGATGACTTAAAGGAGGTTTTGAAATCGGGTGAAAAAAAACACTTTTTTTTTCATTTTAAACTATACAGTTTATTTCAGGCTTAGAATGTATAAAAAAAGAATTAGGATACAAGATATCAGTATGCAAATTAGGATATAACAAGATATCAATATGACAAATATTACAAGTTTTAAAACTTTAAAATGACATGAAATTTGGATACAATTATAGAAGTAACAAATGGGGGTGTTCTCCAATATCCTAGTTAGGAGATTTTTTTTTTAAATAATTTTTGGAATTAAAAAAAAACTTTTTGACTTGAACACCTTTGCCTCCTTCTCCCTCAGAAGCAGGCTACAAGCAGTTAATTAGTATTTCTACTGTTCATCTACTGTTGGTATGCAAAAATCAGCTACCAACTTCTCTCAGCTTTTTTCCTGTCTCTCAGACCGAAAAAGAAAATTTAGAAACACAGTTTAAACTTTAGACTAGTTTGCCTCAATTTACCCTTTTCTAAACTTCCGTGGGCTCTTTCCACCATCCCCAACATTCTCACCAAAATTCCAAGTCAAAGCAAGACTCTCAAAATGCAGACTAATTTATTACTAAGCAAAGTGATTTCCTAATTACTACAAAAGAAACATATAAGTAAAACTCCAATTACTTTAACATTGTCCAAAATCTTTCTCAACATTTTCCAAAGTCCTTTCCCCAGATTGTCCAAAAATCCTCAGTCTGTCAGTCCTGATCATCTCACCAAAATCAATCAGTCAGAGTTCATCTACCCAGGCTCAAAGACATCTTCCTTTAGCATGCTCCTTTGGCATGCTCCTTCTCTTCCATGCTGTCTTCTCTTTGTCGTCCTCCTCCAGGAGAAAAAAACTCCATAGTATTGGAACCAGCTAAGTTTACTTTCTTTCCAGGTCTAACTTTTGCACAGTTTCTTCCAGACACAAGTCAAACCCAGCAAAACAAACTCCAACATGGAGTTCAAATCTGCAAACTCCTTAACATCCTTTAACACACATGCTCCTAGCCTGAGCCCACCAAAGGCTGCAGGCCCCAGGCCTTGGCCACATGGCCAAGCTCACATGGCTCACATCTTCATCCTGCAAAGTCCCTGAACATCCCACAAAATGGCACATCCCAAATCAGAATTCCCATCAAATCCCCATATTTTTCTTTGTTTCAAACCTCTTTATCCTTATTTCCCTGCCTTCCAGGAACAGCTCCTGAATTATTACATTACAAAGAAAAAAAACCTGTTTTACTTCTTCCTTCCCCTTGTATCTTTCTGAAAGGAAATTCTGATCAAGGCCATTATCACATTTTATCATACCTTCCTTGAAATCTGCAATCTTAAACAGGAGACCATGACACCCAGGGGGTAGGCGCCCCCTATCAGTTAGAGGTGGTACATTCATATTGGCAGCATAAGATAAATATTAATGTCAAATACCCTTTGAAAGAATGTTTAACTGTAGTGATTTTCTCTGCTGTGTAATTTTATGCCACTATATTTACTAAAGAAACAGAGCAGTAGTACATTGGAATAATTTGACACCACTCTTAAAGGGATTCAAGAAGAAAAGAATTAGGAGAAACCAAGGTGGTTTTCATTGCCACTGTTTCTAAAACTGTAGTCACATGACTGCAGCTGCTTCCTAGTGGGAAGGAAGCAGAGTTCTGCTGCTTTCAAGTATTTCTAAGCAATCCAGGAATGTGGTATTAACACTCCTCTTATACAAAGTGATTAGCAGACACTATATTATTGTCTCTGTGTAAAAGTGCACACTTTTGCTGTGCACTTTCCGTTCTATGAGCTGGAATATTGTAATGCTCACCTGAGGAAAAAAATGGAGTCCAAGACCCAACAGAAAGAAAGAAAAACAGGAAGATGACCCTCAGGAGAAATAAAGCTAAACACTTAGCAGTAAATATATGTATATTCACATTAAGGATAATAACCTAGAATCATAGACTTAAGAAATCGAAGAGACCCATGAGAGCTTTTGCACCAGGGAGGTCAAATATGCAGCATTCACACCATCTCTTTCCTTTCCCAGGTGATGTCAGACATTATTAATCAATCACAACCTTGGTAGACACAGGCTCATTATCCTTCCCTAGACAGCACTCTGGGAAGTCAGTAGCCATTGATTTGCATCCATAAGTAAATTTGTGATTTAAACACACTTTCACCTTTAGAAAAATTTTCTGTGCATCATTTTTTCCTTTTAATTGAAAAAATATTTGCTAATGACATTACATAGATTTTAATGAAACTAGTCATTTGAAGAATTAGGAACCAGAGTACATAGTTTTTGATGCCTGGCTGTTTTTTCCCCTTTTTACTAAGTGTGTGTGTGGGGGGGGGTTTGTCCTGAGAATTTTTCCAGAGGTATATGATGGGTGTCTAATACCAATCCCAGCACAACCTGGGAGATATAGATGGTTGAAGATCAGGTCAGTTTTGTTGGTACCAGGAGATTGGGGAATAATGACCTTGTCTAGTGGAGCCTCATTATTCAGAGGACTCTGCCTGGGGTTCTGTTGGATTTGGTGGATTTTGCGTTTATCATGAAGTTCCATTAGCATTAGTGTTTCTGGTTGCTTCTATCAATTCTGTTATCATCTGGCTTATTCTTTCTCTCTGTTCTGAAAAACATTTCAATGCCTTATTACTTATTTCCTTCATAAGACTGTTTTGCCATAATCTTTCAGAGCTCTTATTAATCCTATCTCCATGTTTTCTTTCCTCCTTCTCTTCCTTTTAAGTACCTCATGCTCCAGAATTTCCTTGGTCAAATTTTGAAGAGAGGAATTCCAACTGGTCTAGCTAATTTATCCCTTAGAGGTTCTCATAACATGGTCCCATGAGCAGCAGCATCATTAACATGTGGGAAATCATCAGAAATGAACATTCCCAGGCCACATTCCAGTCCTTGCTGAATCAGAAACTTTTGTCAACTGTCTGTTTTGACCAGCATCTAGGTGATTCAAATGTACATTTAAATTTAAGAACCACAGTCTAACCCTGTGCCTATGGATTGTTCCTCACCTTTGATCTAGTGAGCTATGGAGGTATCGTTGGGTTTGGATAGAGAAAAATCTGAGAACAGAGAATTCTACTGTACGAATTGTGGTTACACAGGTTTGTCCCTTTCTTGGCATCAATGGATGGAGCAGGTACAAAGGTGGACATTTCTGGTACAGCTTCTGCTTAGTATCACACAGAATTTGGAATCAAATTCTAAGTTTTAATTTTAATTGTCTCTTTGTTACTTGGAAACTCTATAGTCAAGTCACTTTTCTCTTGTAGTCTCACTTTAGTAAAAAACAGACAGTAATACTCATGCTTGGAAATCTAGAAGTTATCTGATTAGTTATCTGATGATAACTAATATTTAAATAGATTACAGTTATCAATAGTCTGTTTATTTAAATGCTTCTTAACTGGTCCCACGGGTAAATATATATAAAAGTTTTTGTAAACTGCATGCAGCTGTAAAACTGTATCACTGTTGTGGTTACTCAATTTCCCAGGAAAGCTTGTGGAGGAGAGATGTTTCATGTGATCCAGACTACCCTAGTCATGCAGTCACCATGAATTTCTACTATGAATCTTGGACCACAGAATCTGATCTTATAAAGAGAACCTTTGAAACCTCTATTTCTAGTGCTTGGATTGGTCTGAATTAAGGTGATATGTTCCCTTACTTAAAAGTCATCATTTGGGGAATTTATCAAAATTTACTTTGTGGTATGATTTAATTCTCTATAGATGAGAACTCCATACTCTGAGTTCCCATGGCAATTGCATTTCTCAGAATAATCATTTCTCGGAGGTCAGTACTTCTTAAAGTGTGGTCGTGGGAATAATGACATCAATTGGGAGCTTGTTAGAAATGTAAAGTTTTAGAATCTACTCCAGGTCTACACAGATATTGTGTGCTTGGGACCCAGCAATCTGTGTCTTAATAAGTCTTTTAGGTGATTCTAATGATGCTAAGCTTTAAGAATAACTGTCACAGCTGTTCTTCATTGGGTTGAATATTTTGTGAGAGAAGGAGTTGTGATCCTTTCTGTTGCCATCTTTACAATGCTTTGCAATTAGAAGGTACTTCATAACCATTGGCAGTTGTCTGCAATTGTGGGAGTAAGAGATGAAGAAAGCCTACTTGGGACTTACTAGACATCAATCCAAGTCTTGTGTCTGCTGCTTAACAATTTACAAAATTGCTGGTATCCACAGTCTTAGCATCATCAATGTGTCTGAATTAGAATATTTAAAGTTTTAACTTCATCTGAAGCTTCTTGTCATTGAATGAAGTCACCTCTCCAATCTGCTTGAACCCTGCTGGCAATCTCTTCTCCCAGTCTCTTGAACCTGTGTCCCAATGCAGATGGATACAGCCATATTTTCACTTGCCACTGAGTGGTTGCCCTACTTGACTACATGAAATGCTGATTTTCCATGAGGCCCTGTATTGCAGTCAATCCTTGTCACCAATTGTAGGGTCAAGCCTCAGGCTCACCAATTTGCATAGGATCTTTACTGGTTTTAGCAGTTACACAAGGTGTACCAGTCCCCCAGAAATCTTCATGCTGTTTCTCTGGTCTCTCTCGCACGCTCTCTTTCTCCTGCTTTTTCATGCACATGCTCTTTGTGCCCCTCCCCCCCACTCAGGCCCAGGTGTGCACACTTCCATATGCATACACACACCCACTAGGCTGCACAATCATGGGAAAGATGCACCGGTATAAGGTGCTACTTATAGAGACTAAAGGGAGTAAAAATCCTGACTAACTCAGGCCCTCTGTGCATGACACTTTTTCTATAGAAATAACTCCCTCTTTCTTGGCTCCCCGCTGCCACCTTCACTGCTCTCACACTCAGATGGACCCTGAAGACTGCTTCTAAGTGCATCCAGTCATGCTCTACCTTGCTCAAAGCCAACCAGCCTGGGAAATGGCTACAATCACTGTGACCTCAAGTTCTGACATGTCCCAGGAGCCTTCAGTGCTCCAGGCCTTTCCCCCTTTTTCTCTGCTTTGATGATTCAAATCTAGCATAGTCCTTGATCAGAGAGAAGATGCTTAGTCATCAAATCATTTTTGTTGAATGATTTGAAGAAAGTCACATTATAGATAGTTTAAGGCCATACAATAAAAAGTGCTTAAAGGTTCTTAAAGTATGTCAGTGGTATGTACTCTACATTCTGGAACAATACCTCAGTTCTTCTTGAGCACTGAGGATACGTTGAGGTTCATGTACAACCCTTATTACTTTCCTTTGAAGAATTTTTCATATTTTAAAACAGGAACAAACACTTTTAATGTAAAACTCAGTTATCAACATCATTTAAAAATTTCAAAAATATAAAATATCCTATATAATTGTATGAGTGAAATCAGGTCAAAAAGGAGTAGAAAGCCTCCAACTTACAAGCCCCAGGTTCATTTTACCCGTGCGTAGCAGTTGCCACTCAAAATACAGTTTAACAAGGGATTTTATTAACAAGGGAGTTCAACAGGGAAAACGAAAAGTCCTTAAAGCCACAAGTGGCAGTTACCCAGTCACCATTCTCAGTTCCAAAGGTCCCAAAGACACAGTCCAAGATGGTGCATCTTTGCCCCTCCAAACCTCAGAGGTTGGCACTCTGCAAAGTACAGTCTTTCTATGTAGTCTTACCTTTTCTTCTCTCTCCAGTATTCTGAGCTGTTCCGCTTCTTCAAAGTGGTTCAAACTTCTTCCACAAGAAGAAGTTGCTGATGTACAAATCAGCTTTCCAAAAATTCCTGGCCATCTTCAGGTACCAGCTTTCCAGAACACCTTGCTGTGGCATCACACTCTCCACACTGGCCACTATTCTGCTGGCCACCATGTCTCCTTGCCACCACCAGCTCATTCTTCAGGGGTCTTCTGCTGAGCCTGGTTACTTGGGCTACTATTTACCCACCTGCCATTCTCTTCTCTCCGGAAGCCTCTGCTCCCACATCCTTCTCCTGGTGCCAAAATCTCTGAGCTATCAGCTTCACATGGTCTCACTCCTTGTGCAAATCCTCTCTCAGTTTTTAAGTGCCACAAGTTTTTAATTGCCACGCCCCAAAGAGTGGGGGGAGGGGCACCCCATTTCATAACTATATAGGATATTCCAATTATCATGTTGGCTGTTGTCTTTAAATATTATTTATACATTTCCATGTTTTGCTATTTATAAAGACTTTTTTCCTTCTTCTTGATTCACTTTTTCTTTTTACCAAATGTCTTGGCACCCAATACAATTATGGAATTCCTCTTTCTTATTCTAATGATGTAATACATTTTATAAATAGATTCTCTTGTATTAACTTTCTACTACCCATAAACTCTAGTTGATAAAAGATAAAAAATTTGTATGTGTAAATCATTTAGTATAAATGAGGTTTTTTCATGTTACATATGAATTAGAATATTTAAAGTTTTTTTTTAATCCTTTGAGAACTATTTAGCATTCTTTTTAAATTTAATTTATTCATTTTCTTACATTGTTGTTCATTTTTTTTTTAACAGTAATTGGCTTCTCCACTCAGGTATAGTCTCTATTGTTCTCCCACATTTGTGGCAACATGGATAGGCTGGAAGAGATTATGCTAACTGAAATAAATCAGAAGGAAAAGGATAAATCTCAGATGGTTTCACTTAAATGGAAGATATAGGAAAACTGAACAAAATGTCAAGAAAAAGACAAAACTTGCAAGCTTACCATAGATCTGAGACATAAATGTTGTTATTTTTAAATGAATATATTTGGAAGCTCTTTCTACAGTGCTGAAAGCAGATTTAGAGATACATAATATTTTATCATATGATATAGCATCATTTATTTGACTAGTCACTTATGGATGACCATTTAGGTTGTCCGGACTTTCAATACAACACATAAATCTGTAACAAATGTCTTCATCTACACATCTATAAATAGTTTAGGAATAAAATTATTAGAACTGTAATCCTTCATTTTCAGTGTTATGATAGCTAACTATCTTGATGTTATTCTTCAATGAAGTTTAACCAAGTTGCTCTAAGCAATTTGTTCTTGAACTGGGAAGCTAGTCTTGTCCCTAGTTCTCCACTGCTGAGGAGTCTTATTTAAAGCAGGGAAACCTTTGTCCAGCCTCCACCAGGATCCTCAGCTGGTGCTATAAGGACTATCGTTTAAGTTCTCTCTGTTCTTTCCTCTGCAAGTTCTCTTTACCTTGTCTCTCCAGGGCCATCACAGGAAAAATGAAAGTTCCTTTCTATCTGTTCATCTTTTGAAAGACTATTACCTCTGAGAGATTTTAATTTCAGAATTCTCCTCCATAGCCTCAAACAAAATTGAAGCTCTTTAGCTTTTAGGGAAAAAAAAAGCCTTTCTGGAAAACATTAAGGAAGAACTGGTAGCAAAAATTCCCCCACTCGGTCCCCATGCAATTGTGCTTTTAATAAAATCTGAGGAAGTGCCCCCAGGTTGCCCTCAATTGCAGCCTCTTTTCTCACTCTCCAGAGGACAGTGCCACCAGGCAGCCTTTTAAACCCTGCTACCTTCTGCCTGTCTTCCTGTCTCTGTTAACAATTAGGATGTTTCTGTTCTCTCTCACTTCACCCCACCATGCCCTCACTGCCCTGCTGACGTGCTGTTGGTCTCTTTCTCATCCCAGCCCTTCCCTGTGGCTTTCTTTTCTGAGCAAGGCACAACTAGCCTCTCCCCTCTTGTGGCATGGCACCCAGGTCACATGCCAACCCTCTCCTGTGACAGTCAGAGCTGTGGCCAGTGCATTTTCCAAGCAAGTGAAGTGTCTATCCATTTATAACCTTAAAATAAACTTGTGATTCCATGCCCCCCTCCCAGCATTTTAATCCTGCAGTGCCTTATTTCAGCTGTTTTATTTATGTGTCTATTTCAGGCTGGCCAGGTTGCTGGGGATCCTCGGAGGACCCAGTTCTTGCAGCCCGTCTTATGGGACAGGCAACAGCCAGCTCCCTTGACTGTACTACTCCAAATCCTAGTGCTGTCTTCAGTGACTGGGTGTGTCCTGCCTCCTGGGAGCCTCAGTTTCCAATCACCAGAAGGGAAATAATCATAATGATAAAATACCTATCTCATAACCTCATTGGAAACATTACAAGGGAAGAAATGTATTTAAGTGCCAGATGGTGTCTTGTCTATAGAGTACAGGAGTTCTAATCGTGTCAGTTATTATTGCTATTGTCATTATTTACAAATGCCTTTTTGTCATCTTTATAATCTCAGAAACCTCACAGGGATGAGAAATTCGAGATGATGAGAGGCTAAATGGCTGCCTAAGACATGAGTTACCTTTCTTTTAAAACTACTAAGTCTTTATCTCTTCTATCAGCTTATAGATTTTTGTGTTCAGAGAATATTAATAAAGGAAATTTGCTCTACCTGAAATGAAATATGTATTTTGGTGTGTGCATATGTTTGACTTTTTTTTTTTTTTTAGTACAAAACTCACTTAACAGGCTGGGCATGGTAGCTTGTGTCTGTAAGCTTCAGCCTATGAAGCGGCTGGGGTTAGGGATCATGGTTCGAGTCCCGCTTGGGGCCAGTAGCGAGACCTAGTTCCAAAAGAGTAGCTGGGTGTGGTGGTGCGTGCCTGTCATCCCAGCTACCTGGGAAGCTGAGGCTGGGGATTGCTTGAGTCTGTGGTACCCCGGGCAATGAGAGCCTGCGATTCCACGGGCAAAAATAGCGAGACCTAGTTGGCAACAAACAAACAAACAAACAAACAAACAAACAAACAGACAGACAAACAAAAAACTCACTTAACAAAGGGAACTGAGTTTAAAGCCTGAACTCATACTGAGATTCTCAAAGTGATTACAAATTGCCCAGGTAAATAACCTACATGTGTTGACATGGAGGTGCACTTTCTAGCCTCTCTTGCAGTGAAGTAGGCCACCGGGCAGCTCTACCTCCCACTTAGGGCATTACTTATAGCTTCTTCAGTTTGACCCTAACATTTCTGCCATCATCGCCTTTCCTCATTTCTTCTCTATGAATTTTTCAAAATTGTATTATTGCTTCTCATGTATTTGATTCAAACTCTAGACCAGATGGTAAGTCTCAGTCTCTTTTGATTTCAAATTAGGATTAGTTTGGTCTTTGTTATGAAGATTATTTGCTTGTGGTTACAGAGAATGGCCCATATACCTTCAAGAACTTTTCATGGAAGAATGTACTTAAAACTTTCCTTCCTTCATATCTTGATTTTCCTTCTTATTACCTTTTGCATTTTCCCCAAGTTTCAGAATATTTATTAATCAGTGTTGCTTTCAAACCAACCCAATCCAGATATGTTCATCATCTGTTCTAGCAACCAAAAAAGAATGTTAGAAAGGCTGGGCACGGTGGCTCATGCCTGTAAGCTTCAGCCTATGAAGTGGCCGGGGCTAGGGATCGTGGTTCGAGTCCCGCCTGGGGCCCGTAGTGAGACCTAGTTCCAAAAAAATAGCTGGGCGTGGTGGCATGTTCCTGTAATCCAGCTACCTGGGAAGCTGAGGCTGGGGATTGCTTGAGTCTGTAGTACCCTGGGCAACGAGAGCCTGCAGTCTCATGGGCAAAAAAAGCGAGACCTAGTCTCAAAAAAAAAAAAAAAAAGAAAAAAAGAATGTTAGAGCTCTTGCCATATAAAATCCTACACAGGATTTTTAAATTGTGAGCAGGGGAAAACCAGTAAGCAAAGAAGTAGCTACTTGAGTTTCTCCCTTTCCCCAGGGCGAGCCCCACCCTCCCAGGTGTGCCCACTTATACATGTGCATACCCATTGAGTCAGGTGTGTACAATCAAAGGGGGGCACAATACCACAGGTGCTGGTCATAGAGGCTAATGGTAGAAGCATGTGAAAAATGTTGGTAACTCATTTACTCTATGAGTGTGAACCCCAACACAATACACCAACTTGATTTTGTGCATTCAGAGGGGTGGTATTTCCTGGTTAAGTAGAAAATTGTACAGGTGGATTCTAGAAGACCTTCATATCATAACTTTATAGTGACATATTTAGATGTCTGCACCTTTCTTCAGCCTGCTGCTATCTGCATTCACTGAGTAGCATTTGTATTGCTCTTTGGGGTCTAGTTTGTTTCAAGGTTCTTGGTTGTTCTGTCTCAAGTGACATCTGGATTGAACAAAACCAATCACATAACAGGCAACACTTCTCCAGCCCCTCTGGCTCCAATAACTACAAAGGGGAAACAAAGCTAGGATGATTTTTGACCTGACTAGGAATCTGGAAGAACATGGTTACAGGAGTGGCCTTGAACTTAGAGAGAAGAACAAATATGCAAGACTCAAGAATAAATATCTTCACCTAAGCTGTGTGGAAATCACTTTTGTGCATTATTTTGTTTATGCCCATTCCAGGGTTGCCTCCTTTCAGTGATTCCTAGCAGAATGGATGGAAAAAGTGACCTTGAAACACAGAAATAAATACTTAAGATCTAGCCAGTATGTATTGAGATTTTTACACTGTGCCAAGTGGTCTACCAGGAGTTTCTTACCAGTATTTCCTTGATCACCTACATCAATACCACAAAATCGACATTCTAATGCTTCTTTCCCTATAGATGGGAGAATATGGGGCAACTAGTTATGTTTGTGTTGTTGAAAGAAGGGTAGTTATCCAAAATACAGACTTCACTATGTGGAAGAAGTAAGCTGGGCCTTGTAAGTCATGAAGGATGTCTCCAATTTCACAGCCAGAATCAGGGACACATGACTGTCTCTTCCTCTCTACTCACGGCCTCATCAACTGCCTCAACTCTCTACTCTCTTTTCCCTTGACTGCACTGCTGTCTTCTCATTTGTCATTGGATGCTCTCTTATTCTGAAGTTCCTTCAGTCAGCTTGAGACCTTGGTGATGGGAAAGTAAAACCTTCTAGCAGTAGAATTGAACTGAATTTCTACTATAAGGAGGGCATGACTAGGTCACCAAATCTTTCCCCAGAGATAAAGTGATACTGGGGATAGGCTACCTGGTAAGCGTAGCGGAATTTTCATAGGGTTGAATATAGGGGTTTGCGGTCTTTAGTCAATGTCACAAACAGAACAAAGAAGAGGGACAAAGATAGGGATAGTAGGCCATAATGAACTTTCTCAGGACAACTAGAGAGTTTAGGACTCCACTTGCTTTCATAAAATCTTGCCACTGGAGACTGCTTTCGTGACCTTTGATTCTGCAGGTTGTAAAAGGAGTGCTATATACCGAAGAAGAAATGATGGGGTGTCTCCATTTCCAGTTACCTCACTCAGTTTTTGTAGGGAAAAGAATAAGCACTGACTTCTTCTTTTATCATGTACTAGAAAGAAGCAGTGATGGAGAAGGCCATGGTTGCTAGATTCTCACAAGTTGGACTGGGATTATGTAATTATTTTCCTGAAGTATGTGCAACCTTACTGGACTGTGATCCTGAAACATTTGCTTATATATTTGTGACTCAGCCAAATGCAGATAACATCTAACCTAATGTACTACATGACCATCATGTTGCTGAATGTCAACTGTAGGTTGATATGGATGGGGAGATCAGACACCATGAAAAACTGAGATGAATGAAAAGGTTGTTTGTATAAAAGATACAGAAGGTTGTCAAAATGTTCAGAAAACAGGAGAGATCAATATTCCCCAGTTCTAAACATTGCTGACTTCTTCCTAACATGGCCTCAGGAGTGGAGCTTCTTCCACACCGAACCTGTGTACCTCAGGGTGTAGCAGTTCTAAACTCATACTAATCAGGACTGTACCAGGTACCACTGCCCCTAACCCAGGTGCATCTTCTTATCTCACAGTTAAGCAGTTTTTACTGTGACTACAGAAGAGGGAGTGAAACAGTGGCTGCAGGCTGACCTCTGCCTTCATGCATGTGCTACAGCTTCTCCATAGTCACTTCTTTTAGACACTTTCTGGAAATATGGGTTGCCTCTCATGCCATATGTCATAGGTCATGTCATATCACTGACCTTTATATCTGCTGGGTCATGACTGGATGTGAAGTACCCTCACTAAGTAGGCATACAACAATAACACACATTATCTCCTTATTTTTATTTATGTCTCTTATTTTTAATTGTATGACCATAAGTTTCTTAGCCTGTTCATGAATTAAGCATGTATTGAGCATTTGTTATGCTCTCTATATAGATATACAGAGAGCATATATATATATATGTTTATATATATTTATATATGTATGCTTAATACATATATTGAGCATAAATATATATGATGGGCGTCATGCTAGGCACCAGTGTTCCAAAGTTGAACAAACAGTTGTAGCATCTGTCTTCATGAACATAAAATATCATATGGTACAGTGTGGCAGTTGTCATAATGGGGGTGTAAGAGTGTGGTCTGGGAAAATAGATTCCAGAAACAGATTTGGTGAAAATTCTCAGTGAAAGAGAAACTTAGTTTGGAAAGTGGAGACTTCTCTTCATTTATCCAGTTATATACCTGCACCCACTCAATAGCTATTTATTGAACAGTCCTTTCAAATTGAAATACAATGGAACCACATATGTAATTATTAAATTTCTACTAAATTCTAATGTGAAGTTGATGAACATTAACCAAAGTATTAAGACCAAGCAAAATTAATTTGAATGTCATTTCCATATAATAGATTCAAAATATTATTTCAACATATGACCAATATAAAAATATTAATGAGACACTTTACATTTTAATGTGTTATGTCTTTCAAAAGCAAGTGCCTATTTTCATACTTATATTACACTTCAATTCAGACTTACCACATTTTAGTGCTATGTGGCCACTCGCAGCTAGTGGTTTGTACACTGAACAGCACAAGTGTGAAAAGTTACACCTACTGTGCTAGGTGTTAGGGACACAGTGACATGCACATTAGACCATCCCTGTGTTAACTGAGCACATAGTCTAGCCATTGGTCATTGGTAACTAGATAAAAAGGGATCAACAGGTGAGGAGAGGATATTCTGATTAGAGTTCAACATGTGTGAAAATCTAGAAGTGCAAGATCATGGCAAGCTTGGCATGGAATAAAGTCCCAGGAGAAAAAAGGGAGCTAATGAAAGAGGCTATATGCCATCTAAGGGCATTAATCCAGTTAATAGAAGTCTTGGAATCATATATAAAAATTTGGACATGGTCTTGAAACCAGTCAGGAGTACTGGAAGATTTTAAGCAGGTGACTTAATGAGATTTTCAATTATAGAAGATGATGCTGTCTGTGTTATGTAAGAATGCATGGGAGTAGCTCTGTCTCTGGTATAGTTTGCTTGGGAGGCTGCCACAGTAAACTTGCTGAGAGAAGATGTTGTCCTAGACTGGGATTGAATAGTACGAGAATATGTGAGCGTTAGAATGTGCAGAATTTGATGGCTAATAAGATTGCAGTGAGTGAGATGAGGAGTCACACATGACATCTAGGCTTCTAGAGAGTTCTAAATGGTAGATGGAAGAGTCATTCATTATGCAGATAGTATGAAGGATCAGGAGTGGGGTGCTGGGGATGGGGAGATGAATGTCCAGGTTGAATGTAGTGAATTTGCATATAGATGTACATTGGTCTTTATAGAGTTGGTACAAGGAAATCAGTAACTAGTGAAGGACTTTGAAAGCAGCAAAGTTGGAAAGTCATCATCACAGTCTATAAGTCTGAAGGTCAAAGTGAAGAGCTGACTTTCAGAACTTAAACAATAGAAAAGAGCTACTCAACAGAGACATGGTTTAGGTGAAGTGGTTCTGGACTTGTCAATGCATAGCATGGCAGGGAGGAAACTGGGGGAATATAGGTCTAAATCCTTCTTGCCCTTCTTCTGAACTTCATTCAATGAATCATCAAACTCACCTAGAATTTAAAAGTCCAGAGAACTAGATTGACAAAGTTCATAGAGACTTTCCTTGAAGTCTAGAACTGCGTGAATAAAGGTAGAGAGTGCATTAAGAGGGACAAATAAAAACTAATCAACATGGACTGCCTTCACACATCAGAATGGAAAAGTCTGTTGCAGAACTCAGGAATATTTGGTCTCAAACCTTGAATGTAGGAGTCAGTCATTTAATGTGGATATCATCTAGGAGGGTGGGTGCAATCTCCTATGAAGAACATATAGAGATAGAACCAAATCCTGGTAGAAACTCTCCCCCAAATATACCTTATTTATCCTCTTGGAAGGATGGATAGAGAGCCACAAGGCAAATTGGTCTGTTAACTTTTTTAAAGTCCCTTTCATCTTCTGCATCAAACTGCTTGCGAGTCATTGACTTCCCCAAATAGGCCAGTCAGTGACTATTTTTAATGCTTTTTGCTGTTCAGTTTTCAGGTTTTTCATCCTTATTATTTCTTTAAATGCCTAATCACCACTCCTGAGACTAACTTGCTTCTGCTAATGATGTGTACTTGCTGAGTCTGAATTTTTAAAAGATTTATTATCATAAAATCCTATCAACTAGTTTCTCACTTCAAACTGGCAGGTAAGCAGGAAGGACATACTTAAATTCCCTAAGAGAAAATGGAAATGGAAAACACAAATTTGGAGGAGGTAAAACCTTATGAGAAATGAATATTTTTCTGAAGAGGGCACCAAAAACTGAAAGAATGAGAATGAAAGATAAGAGCAATTCGAAAGCTTGTTGTCAACTGAACAGGATGCTGACATTCCAGTAGGAGTAAATAGAGGTGGGAAAATCCAGAAAAGAGAAATGGCTTTTGATGATGAGATTGAAGAGGCCAACTGTGCAAGTAACTGCACAGTTTGGATGTATCGTTGTGGGGTAGGGTCCTAGTGTTGCTTCATGTTTGAAACTACAGGTCAGGGAAATATGTTGAAAGCTTTCATCACCTGGGCATAGAAAGATGCAATGCCTAACTGAAGCATTCAATGTTCAAATCAGGGTTTTCAGGGGGGGCCTGAGTAATAGAAAGGAAACTAAGAATCAGAGCCTGAGGGACTAGTTAGGCACATTTATTGTAATTAAATGATGGTGATTAGAGAGCGAGGCTGTTGCCTGATGCTCGCAGAGGTGAGTGGGCAGCGGTTCACTATGGGCACACTGGGTGAAACTTTCTATCCCAATCCTGCACTATAAGGACACCATCTGATAGTGAATGGGGACTTCTCTTTCATGTAAATAATCTGTTGCCTTCCAACCACCAACTTAAAACAGTCATTCACACTGTAATAAAGGTAAATGGAGGGCTGTTACCAAAGCCTGGAGAAAACATGAAAGAGGGGAGAGTTTAGTTTGGCACAGGGAAAAGTCTACAGGTGGAAGGTAAAACATATAGAGAATCAAAGCAATATGTGTATTAATGAAAATGAAGTCTATAATGAATAGATGTTTGCATCATTCTAGAAGCTAAACTAAAAAGTCCAGTGGAAGCATGTAGTTTTTTAATGACTTAGTGATCAAATATTATAAACTTAAAAAAAATGTCCTCAGCACATCTCCCAGTTAGCTTTCTTGATTTCAAGAATGCATGTCCTTATCATAAAGGTTATATCAGTGGCATTCACAGGAGTATTGGGGGATGGAGGAAGAAATTCAAAGGAGGCTTCTCTGTAAGGTAATATCGAAGGCACTCTTGAAATGTAAGAGATAGCCACGTGAAGAGAGTGGAAGGAAGGAAGGGAAATATTTTTCTAGTCAGAGAGCAAAATAGTTATTAAACATAAACTCAGTTTTTTTCCTCTCTAGATGAATTAAGCTCAATGCCATTGAACTTTACAGCATCCCCACTCCCAGCTCTGAGTTGAGCCATATAACTTGCTCTGGCTAATGAGGATTAGTGGACATAATGCCAGTGTAAGTTTCAATAAGTTATTTCACATTTCCTCTCGCCCTCTTCCAGTACTTGCTGTCATAGTCAGAACATGCCTGGTGAAGATGCTGGAGGGTGAGAGAAAAAGAGTAGAATTCAATGACACCCATCATCCTATTGAAGTTACATCCACCCAATGCTTAGCCTCTATCAGCAGAGTTTCTTTACTAAAATGAATTAGTAGGAGAGGCATACAGTCACATGGAATTAAGATTTTGTGTTTGTGATGTGGTATTATTGTGACAATAGATAACTTAGGGAACAACAAATGATTGAACAGGTTATTTAAATCACTGAAAGGAGTTGAAGCAGTAACCATTCCCACACTGATTACATTAATATATTGTTTCCGGGCTGTGTGAAACAGCTTAGAAACAGTCCCCATTGTATGATCAATAGCATTAGCAGGACTGTTGAAGAGTCTTGTGGCAAATTCTGATGTGTGTCCTAATGACCTTGTCAAGGAAATGGAATCATAGCAGAGTCTTGTAGCTGGAGAGCTGGAAGATAATGATGAAAGAAGAGTTGAATGGATTAATTATTTAGTATCCCTGAGGATAGATTTATGAACATTCAATAGTACTGTCTTTTATTGTTCTTCCACAGTAAGATTACAACTTGATTTTGCTGGGACTCTCAGATATGACATTTATGCATGAAATCTATTAAAGGACTCAAGTTCACAAAAAGTTAGGCAATTGATAACATGTTCCTATATTAACAATTTTCTTTATGGCCTAAACAGTGAAAATAACATTCCATTTCTATGGTTCTCAGACAATGGTGGGCATCAAAAACAGTCAAAGGGCTTGCTAAAGCACAGTGCTGGGTTTCATTCTGGAATTTTTGATTTAGAAGATCAGAAAAAGGCCCAAGAACTTGCATTTCTACCACATTTTGTGTGATGCTTATGTGTTGGTGGAGACTATACTTTAAGAGCCACTACTTCCATGTCTATGGTGATTAATTGTAGCTATTAACTCAGTCAGACTATGATGCCCAGATGTTTGGTCAAATGCTCTTTTAGACAGATGTTTCTGTGAAGGTATGATTTAGATGTGGTCAGTGTTTAAGTCAGTAGATTTTTTTGAAAAGCAGATTACCCTTCATAATGTTGGCTGACATCCTCCAGTCCACTGACTACTTCAAGAGTGATAAGGTTTCTAGGTAAGAAATTCTGTCTCAGAATAAGATAAATTCTGTAACAGAAATTCTGCCTGAGTTTCCAGCCTGTGGGCTTTGACTTAAGAATGTAACACTAATTCTTATGTGGATTTCCAGTCTATCAGCCTGCCTTACAAATTTCAGAATTATCAGCTCCCACATTCACATGAGCCAGTTTCTTAAAATAAATCTCTCAATAGGTAGGTAGGTAGGAAGGTAGGTAGGTAGGTAGAAAGATAGAGAGATAAATAGAGAGATAGATAGTGAAATATATATCCGTCACAACACCACCAACACTGGAAGAGTGCTGGTTAATATAACGCAACAGTCATATAAGAAAATATATTAAAAAATTTATTCTAATTCATACTTCACTCAAAAAATTTCCCCTACACTTCCTCCATTCAGAAGCCCCTATAGCAGGAAAAAACCTATCTCAAATAGCCCATGTTGAATGAAAATTCCCTGAATTCTTCCAGTCAGTTCTTGTATGTCCCATGATTTGCACTGTACTTGATTATAAACTATTCACCAAAGTTGCTATCCCAAAGGGTGTGGCATCACTATAACCTTATCTGCATTATAAAACTATTTTTCAGTTCTAGGCCCGAAGTTAGTGTTTAATATATATTTTTGAGTGGATAAATTAGAAAATTAATGGCCTCTTTTCATAGTGACATTTATTACTATAAAAAACTACCCATAAAAGTAAAGAACTACCAATTAGCTCTAAGAAACAATAAAAATTTTAAGCATATATATTTTTTCACTTTACCAGGCTCACTGAAAACCCAAGAATTGCAGCTAAATAAAAACAAGCCATTTAGTTGTATCTAGTTTAGACTAGAATGGATCGAGTTTCCTGATGTGTACTTGGTCATAACTGTAGACTTATCTATCCATCCAACAAGCATTTATTGAATGCCTACTGTATACCTGGCAGTGTCAGGTAATTTATATATTATCATTCATTATGACATTTTTCTTCAATAGGACGTTTAATGAGCAATATTAAGACAATATATTTTCACACATCTAGAAAATTAGACATATTTTTCTTACCATTTTTGAAATTAAAAGAAAATTAAGCAAATGACACTAGAATTAGAAAGAATGAGCAATTCATTAGGCAATAAGAATATTAACCAGAAATTGGGAATCTCTTTCCTATTTTAATATGCACTTGAGCTTAATTGGCTAAGTTTTGAATATGGGGTGATGAGTTGTTAATACAAATCACACACCTTTTATATACTTAATAAAATCCAAGAGTCTGGGATGCATTTGTGTTGCAGACAATTTATCTGCAGGAGTCAGTGAGTTGAGTAATAGAAAGGGATAATAGGAAATCAGTGGCTGAGAAACCTATAAAGTAAATTAACGCGTGCCTTACTTTATTAATTTATAACAATAATGTAATGGATAAATCAATGAGGAGTGCTTTGAGAGAAATGGATGGAAGGAAGAGTTCTTCCCTTTTGCAATTTGTTGAAATCATTATTTGTGCAAAAGAAATGTTGGCCAGAGCTTAAGAAATGTCTTGCATTTGGCACAGAGAGGAAGGGTATAGTGTAGCAGAATTCGTGGTGCTCTTCTCTATGCTTTGAACCTTAAGGTTTTAGAGTGTCTGCTTTGACATTCAGATGTTTCTATCTCTGCCTGGATATCTTTTTCCAAAGCCTCCACTTTGAGAGTCTGGCAGTGCTTGGAAAAAAACTTACCCCTTATTCCTCATCAGCCATCCTCAACCAATGACTGTCAGAGGTGGTGTATCAATACCCAGCTCCCTAGTTCCTCAGGTGTATAACTTCTAAGCATTATTTTTCAGTTTCCCAGAGTTTCCAGTTAGTGTTAAGCTCTATTAGTATACAAAGGAAGCTGGCTCTTCTCATTTTGTCACTTTCTCACTTATTGGTATTGCTTCCTACATCTCTCAGATGCATGCTTGAATTTGAATCCCTATTTAGGATTGGCTTTGGGAAAACCCACACCAAAGTCAGGCATAAAGATGTGGCTTTTTGTTCGTATATTCTTTGTAGAACCTGGAGGCATCCTGATTTTTCACTTCTAGAGTTCTTGCTTGGAAGTACTGGTCACAATAGTCAGTTCAGTTGACACCCCAAGGCTTCTCAGCTCCAAAAACTGATTTGGGTAGGAATCTGCTTTTAGAGGTGCCTCCTGGACAAATGGGGTCTTTTAAGACCATTTAGCTGAATGCTTCTTTGTTGTCCTCTCTCCCCATCAGTTGTGTCGTGTAGCAGTCTCGTCAACACACCCGTGCAAAAAAAGAGGTTCCTGCTAATCAGACTAAGCTTTGTTCATTTTCCATTGCCTGTCTTCAATGGAGACAGTGCAGATTTGTCTCAGCATTAAAACTGAGCATTTTTCTTCTTTGACTCCTTGCATTGCCAGCTTAATTAGCAGTTTGGGCAAGCCATTACAATGCCTTGTGGAGGTTCTCTATCTCTGTTCATTTAGGGAGAATGTCCTCTTTGAAAAAAACTTAAAAAAAAATGTTCCTGCGGAGGGAAGTTTTGTAATAAGCATTTTTTGACCCAGTCATCATCTCTCTTATTAATTTCTGTAAATAGTTTCCTCAGTTGTCTCCTGTTTCTTCTCTTAAACCACAAAGATCTGTTTTGCAACTAGCTGCCAGAATGGGCTAAAAGTAGAAATTTGTTCATGACCTTTCTCCATAAAATCCTCCATTTGATTTTTTTATGTACTTCCAATAAAATGCAAACTCCCCATATTACAAGGTACCCACTCTCTCATGCCCTTTTAGGTATTTGCTCAAATGTCAGTTTCTCAAAGTGACCTCTCTGATTCTCCTGTTTGAATTTAGAAGTGTGTCCTTTCTACTCCCCATCTCCCTCTTCTACTTTGTTATTTCAATGACACTATTACTGTGTGGTTTATTGCCAGTTTTCTTTGTTTGCTGACTGTCTCATTTCATTAGAATAGCACTTCTTACCAATTAGCATTTGAGATTCATCCACATTATTATGCATTTCAGTGGTTCATTCCTTTTTATTGGTGAGTAATATTTCACTGTAAAGATCTAAGTTTGTCTTTCCATTCACCATTTGAAGGACTTCAGGACTGTTTGCAATTTTTAACAATAGTGAATAAAGGTGCTGTAGGTATTTGTGTACAGGATTTTGTGTGAGTCAGAGTTTTAATATCTTTTGAGTAAATACTCAGGGGAGAGCTTCCTAGGTTATATGTCAAGTACCTATCTTGCCTTATATAAAACAATTCAACTTTTCCCTAATAGTGGTACCATTTTGCACTCTCATCAGCAATCATACTGAGAGTTCCAGTTTTCCTAAATCTTTGCCTGTAGTATTGCAAGAGTAAAAGCATGGGGAGGGGAGGACATTCGTTATCTGAGACTGAGACCCATCATTTTATTTAATCAGAATTGCCAGGTAGGGCCCAAGGCAGGTTTTGCTTTCTTTTCTTTAAATATGACCTATAATTTAAACAATTGTTGTGTTAATAAGAGTTTAGATTTCAGAATAGTTTTAAGTCAGCAGAAAAACTGGGAGAGGAAAGGCAATTTCCAAAATTTCTCCTCCTCCCCATGCACAGTTCCTGCCATTACTACATCTTAGATCAGTGTGGTACATTAGTTACAACTGGTAAACCAGTATTTCTGTCTTGCTAACCAAGGTTTTTAATTTGCCTGAGGGTTCTATCTTTGTGCTGTACAATTGTATGGGTTTTGACAGATGTATAACATTACTGTCTACCACCACAGTACAAAATCATCTCACCTCCCTAAAAATTCCAAGTTACCCTGGTCACCCTTCTCCTTAGTTCACATGGAATCCCTGGCAACCACTAATCTTTTAACTGTCTCTAGTTTTGCCGTTTCCAAGGTGTCATGTAGTTGGAATTTTATAGTACGTAGCCTTTTCATACTGACACCATTCAGACTGGTATATTTAATTTAAGCTACCTCTATTCTTTTTAAAAAACTTCACAGGAAATTGTAATGTGCAGCCAGGTTTGAGAAGTACCAAGTTAGAATATAAAGCTCCAGGAAGATATTTCCTTTCTTTACCTATGTTTTTTCCATTTATATGTCCCCAGAGCGTAGCATACTACCCAGCGTATAATAGGCTCTCATTAAATATCAGATGGATAAACGAGTGAATGATACAGTCAAATCTGGTTCACAGAGTCCTTAGTATTCCTTCTGAATGTCCACTAATGAGCTCTGAGATTCAAACCAAATGATCGACTAAGCTGATCTTTGTGATGTGATGAGCTCGTCATTCTTGTTCGTTGTATACAGACTTGGCTCTTCCTCAAACTACAACATACCCTGTGCTTCCCTCCACAACTACTTCATTATCTTCATTTGGAACCCTCTTTCTTTCTGTCTCTCAACTCCTTCCAAATGTTCTATAACTAATCAAATTTGATTTCTTACAAAAGACTTCCCCAGGTTCCCCAAACCCTTCCCCAGACTTTTAAAATAAATATTGCTTTTAGAATCGTTGGAATTTGTGGTGTTATCTGTTCTTTCCTTTTTTTTTTAAAAAAAAGGCTTTTTTGTTGAGCTAGCCTCACAGAAATCACGTATAGCCCACTGTATGTGATTTAGAGATAAAGGTTTTACAGCTTTTTTTTTGGGGGGCTTACGCCTCTTGAAATATACCACACCACCTTGTACTTTGGCAATGTCCATGGTCCATCACTGTGTCCCCTTTGATCCCTACTCCTTATCCTTCCCCTCAGGTAGCTTCAATTCTTCATCAGTTCTTTTTATTCTGTTGTTCTCCTGAGCAATGTTTAAACATATGTTGTTCACCTGTATTTCTACCAGGCTCCCCAATCAGATTGTAGACATTCTAAGGGCAGGGGTCATGATGTTATTCACTTTAAGCCACCCCTAGCATATAACATTGCACCAAGTTTGATAACTATTTGTTTATCTCTTTTCTGCTTTAGCAAATGATGAGCTATGTGAGTGAGAATGATATAATGGGGATAAGGTAGGTTCAGATAGTCAGAGATTAGGATATTTGTATTTTAGTTTCTCTAGGCTTCTGTTTCCTTATTTGCATCATTAATTTTTATGCTAAAACCTCCACTTTCTTCTTTATTTTGTATATTATCATAGCAACAATAGGATTATTGGAAAAATAAAATAATGAGCCCAAGAAGATGTAGCTTCTGTTGGGATTAAATATCAGTCTTTGAAAACAGAAAAAAAAAAGTAGAATAAAATTGTTAGTGATCAGTTCAGATTACTTTCATCTCCCCTGCCTCCTTAAGGTAACTGGAGTACCTTCTTTCTTTTGAAACTTTTCCAGCATTTAAAGGTACATTCAGCTTCTACCTTATAAAACCTTTCATGATTTGTTTTTGGATTTGTCCCCTTCTTTCTACTAGATTTTTGGGAGATAAACTTTTCAAATCATGTGCTTTTGTGCTGCATATGTAATGGACTGTCAATGATCATCTGTTAAATGAATTCTTGATGTTAAGAGATGTGCTCTGGATAAATACACTATCTTGACAGAAAATAAATGCTGGAGATACTGAGCACTCTGCTCTACCTACTTGCAAAGTCTCAGTCCTACAGATAAACATATTTAATCTTGTCATCCTAGGGTTGAACACATTTATTTCATCATGGAGCCCTTTTTAATTTGCCAGGATCATCTATCTACACACCTACATCAATAAAATCAGTATTGGTATTAAAAAAAAAAACCCTTATATCCAGGACCATCCCAGGTGTTTTATACGTATGACTCTCTGAACTATCCTAGTTTAATAATTTCAATTTCAATTTGAAAATCAGAAATGAGGAAACAGATTTAGAAAGTTAAGATGTCTTCCATTGAAACTTCTTATTTGTCTCAGTGGAAGCATTGGTGGAAAGAAGTTCTAGATTCATGACATCTAGAAATGTAGGTTTCAGAGGCCAGATCTAAAAGAGTATATATCACATTGAGAACATTCTGGAACTCCCTGTTCCTGGTCTAGTTAGCAAATGGACAGAGATAGCTGCATAGAGTTCCAAACAGACTGTTTATTGTTCTCTGAAGCAGCCGCAGAGTATCTGCTGCCTGTGAGGAAACCAATCTTGGAACCCCCTCTAATGACCAAGGAGTCAAGCAAAAAGGACTTCAACAATGGGAACTTAGCCTTTGCTTTTTCACAGATAAATCAAGGAGGGATTAAATCTCAGCTTTTGCCCCCCCCCCTTTGCACATAAAGAGTACCACCAACATTTCTTAAGGTCAATATAAAATAGGATATCAGAAGCTCTAGACATATTGGTGAAAACCAGAAGCCCCTTTTCAAGAGTTCTAACATTTTCTTGACCTCTGTGACTCACTATTCTTGTCTCTTCTACATACCTATTACTCTGGAGCAGGTATATAAACTGAACTCAAGCTTGTAATGGTTGGAGCAGTTTTTAACCAGGCAAATCTGTCAGACTATCTCAGCTTCTCACTTAGATTTTCTAATAAATCTGTTATCTAAGTATCATTGAACTGAGTTGCTGAATTTCCAACCTGTCCCCCAACTTCTTGATTGTTCAACTAGTAGGCAAGTTGCTTCATTCCTCTCTGCCTCACTTTCCTCTTCCATAAAAATAGAGATCATAGATTTATTTCATTAAATAAATTCATTTGACTAGAAGCTAGAAAAGTGCTTATTGCATATTAATTCCTCAGCAATTATTAACTACTAACATAAGTTGGAAAAAGATAATTCCTTGCTGTTTCAATTATAGATTTTTATTATGCTTGGTAGCTTTGTAAGAACTACAAAGAAGATAAGTTCATGAGTTCAGGGTCTTTGTTTCTCAGTAGGTAATACAGCACTTGGTACCAACTAACAGTATGAGATGTTGAATTTCAAATCATAAAGGAGAAAAAATTCACTTCCTTTTTGCACCTATGCTAGTCAGTTTCAGTCAGTAGTACTTATCATGTATTTTTTTCTTTTTATCTGTCTATATTTTTTTGCAGTGGTAAAGTTGTAAAAAAAATCTCTGAATATATTGGTTACCAACTTATACTTCAATTAGAGATCACTGTAGAGTATGACTGAAATGTTGGAAAGAGCACATATAATTTGGATGAGGTGCTAGATATTTATTTTCTAACTTGATGAAAAATATATACATTTACACTGTCACAAAACAACTTTATATGACTTGTGCTTCACAATTTATCTACTTGCTGTTATATATTTTTGACAGTTCTTTACCATTTCTGACAGATTTTTTTCCTTTTCAGAAGTAAGAAAGGCAGACATTCCTCTACTTGTTTTCACTTTTGCTCTTCTAGTGGTAGTATCTCTCTCTCTTATCACACAAAATGTAGTTATCTGTCAATCAACAGTTACTGAATATTACAGAATCTCTGCAGACACTTCTCTACATTAGTGTCTGACAACTGGGAAAAGAGTGCGCAAGGGAGAAAGAAAAGGCTCACATCTTAAATTGCTGGAAATGAGTTGACCTGCATGAAAGCACATTGGAAATCAGTGGAGTCTTATTTTCTTGTTATTGTTATTATCTGGTGTATTTATTTCCTAAGGCTGCTGTACCAAATTACCACACACTGGGTAGCTTACAACAAAAATTTACTTGCTTTCATCTTTGATGGCTGCAATTCCAAAATCAAGGCATCAGTGGGGTTCTTTTTGGAAGCTCTAAGGTAGAGTCCATTGTAAACTGCTTCCTCCTAGCTTCTTGGGGCCTCTGACAATCCTTGCTGTTGCTGGAATCCTAAACCTATCACCCCAGTCTCTACCTTTGTCTCACATCACCTTCTCCTTACTGTTTTTTTTTATTCCTTTAAGATTTTCTCTTCTAAAGATGCAAGATCCACTCAGATGAGCCAGGATGATCTCATTTTGAGATCTTTAAATTGATTATATTTGCAGAGATCTTTCTCTTCCAAATCAGAGTACATTTCCAAGTTCTGAGTAGACATGCTTTTTATGGGACCATAATTTAATAACTATATCTGGTATGTGCATTTTTCTTAAATTTTCTTCTTTTCCTTGAATTTCCTTCTTTTCTTGTCTCCCTCAAGGACAAGTAAATTACCTTAAATCTCTTGTATTCCATAGGGTCCAATTGAATGTTCCCCTCATTTTACTAAGAGACATGTGAGGACACATGTCTAAGGACAGAGAAGGAGGGAAATTGAAACTTCTAGCACCTCATTTCCCTCATCTGTGCAAAGACCAATTTATCTCTGTCCATTTCTTCTGAAAATTTAGGGTCAAATAGGGCAAAACTCATAAAATGTCTTGAAAATAGGCTATCCCGCTGATTATTTTTCTATAGTTGGTTCATAGTTATTCCATATTTATAATGAAAACAAAATGATTAATATGTTTATAACTATAGGAGTGCATTTTTTTTTGATAGAAGGAGTCAATCTTTTGGAAATGGCAAGAAGTAAAACCAGTTCTTCATTTCTTCTCTCAGCTAGTTCTCCTGCACCCTGATTTTATCAAAAGAAAAAATGGCTATTGTTTCAAGCCCGGACTTCTCAGTCTCTCCTTCAAGGTTTATTATGTTAACTTAAGCTGTATGGAGGAATGGGAGCTTTATTTTGAGAATCAGTGATGCCCATAGAAAAGCAAACTGGCACAGAAAGAGTTCTGGTCAATTCCTTTCCTTACTACTGCATGATAGGATCCAGTTTATATAGCATTGTTACTGGTGAGCTAATTGCTTTAAACAACAAAAAAAAGATTGCATGAAAGTAACACATTCAAGTCTGGTTTCTTTACTCAGCACTGCAAAATGGAACGCTGGAATGATGGTATACAAATGATGGTACACAAAACTGCAGAATGTTTCACAGCCAATATCTTTTTGCAGTGACATCTTATGACTGACTTAAAACCTCTACAGGTTATTTTCTGTGTGCTCGCATTTTGCTAATTTTCCTCCACAAGTATTACCTTGCAACTGTGCCAAGTAAAGCTTCTGCTTATACCTTGGGGACCCACGTGCTCCTTGCTCTCTGCACACACTCATTTAAGGAGTGAACTTAATAATCTTTGTTTATGATCTTTTCTCTATCAGTCTTTTCATATGTAAAATGAATATAATTTTATCTGTCTCTTAGGATTGATGACAAATGAAATTAAATGCACATGAAATATGTATAAATTGCAACTCACTATATCTGACAAAAATGAAAATTCAATAAATAGCTCTTTACTATTGTTATTTTCCAACTCTGCAGACAGATTACCCTTGGGAATTGTTCTATAGCTTTAAAAAGTATTGAGTACCTGAAAGATTTTGATTTCTGCATGCAAGATTCCCTATTAACTAGCATACGTGTTTCTACTATTTTCCCTCATCCTCATTTTAAAAACATTTCTATAACGTTTAGAGTCTGTCTTCAACATTTAGTACTGTTTTATTGAACTACTTGTTGTATGGTTATGTTGTCTTTTTAAAATAGGCCCTAGATTACTCAAGTAGCTATATCCGACATATTGAAGCCCACCTAGAAAATACAAATGGAATAATTTTATAATCTTCTTTAAAATGTCTCTCTGTTCAATAGCTCTTCTTTTGAGATCTTGCTGAAATTCTTACTCACCTGTCCTCTCACTGTATATTAAAATGAACCTTTATATTTCAAAGGAAAAGAGAAAATTAAAACTTGTGATGGAAGAGATAGATTTTGTTTTTTTAACTTTGGTCCCAAAATGAGGGAGAATGTTGGCTTCAGAACATTTTGGTCTTGGGTTTATTTTCTTTCGTTTTCTGACTACTCAAAAATTGCAATAATAATTGCATTGTTCCCTAAATGCCCTAGTTAGAACTAAAGCCAAGATTATTTCACCCTACTGTTAGAAAAGAGCTGTAGGAAGGAGCCCATAAAACATCCTTGCTTTCTTGATAAGAATGCAGATCACCTCTCAGCTGAAGGAAAATTAGCCTCAGGCAGTAGAAGGCTTGGCAGTAATGGCTTCAGTGAAATGCCTGGAGCAACATAGAACATTAGCACTAAGGGGTTGCTTAAGATGGAAATGCATTTATATGGCAAATCTTTAATTTCATTTTCTAATTCTATTCATGGAATCTAAAGGTTGTATAACTTAGGAAAAAGGCTCACACATCCTTTTGAGTACAAATTCTGATATGTTTAATAAGGGCAAATTTACTCAACTTCAAGCTAAGTTTTTTTCCTCTGTTAAATAGGTTATGAAAATATCTCCTTCTAAAGAAAACATATATTTACATGTAGAAATGTGGAGAACAATAATAAGAAAACAGCACTCACTCTTTTGTACCTTTGAGCAACTGTCTCTTAGGAATGTTTTGGCAACTTTTGCAATTTTCTATTAAAGTATAATTAAAAAAATTAAAATATGACTATCATATCAAAGATTTTTTAACTCATTAATGAGGGAACCAGCAGGATGTTAAGGCTGGTTCAAAGAGAATTTGAAAACTCGATATGTACAGGTTCTGAAAGAGACTGCTGGAGTAAGTTTGGTAAATTTTGTTTTGAAATTTTTTCACTTCCTACAATATAAAAATGGTAACCTTTGAATATGAATATGAATGATATTCCATTCAGATGAAACTTGCAGTTGTATCAGACATCTAAAGTTTAGCATTTCATTTCAAAGATTATGAGTCCTAATGACTGGAAAATAATCAAAGTGAAGCCATGACCCCAACATGGGCAGTGTTATTTGTTCATAAAATTTAGGCATTGCTGCCATTAGATGTGTCTGAAAAACCTGATAAGGGTACTTCTTTCTTTCACTTTGTTGCAAACCTTGAGAAGCTATGGTAAATATGTGAAACTAGCACGCATGGGGGCTCTTGTTTCAAGGCCTTATGGTGGGAAAGAGGAAATGTCTCTTACAGACACTCACCAGGAGTGTCTGTAAGGGGAAATTGGATCCTCTGGTTTTCAGGGGCAGAGGGAAAGGGAAAAAAAAGATATAAAAAAGAAAGAAGAGGAGCCTGTGTGACCAGGCTGGGTGGAAGCCCCCTGGAAGAATGAGTTGGTACCTGGAGATAGCCAGATATTTGGAAAGCTGATTTTGCATCAGCATTTGTTGGAGAAGCTGAACAACTTGGAACACTGGAGAGAGAAGAAGAAAAGAAAATACAGAAAAAGAAAGACTGGCTTTTGCAAAGTGCCTGTCTCAAGTTTGAAGGGACAAAAATAACACCATCTTGCACATGTGTCTTTGGGACCTTTGGGACTAAAAATGGCGACTGGAGTAAGATAACTGTCTACTTGTGGCTTTAAGGGACTTTTGTTTTCCCAGTAGATTTTCCTTATAAATAAAACTCTGCTGTTCAAATTGCATTGGACTGGCAACTGCTATGTGCGGGTGGTAAGAACTTGAAATATTCTGGGCAGCAGAAGCCACATTTTAAAAGTGCTACTTTGGCATGTTGGTTGGAGACTTCTGCCCTATTTTGACTTGACATCAAAAGGAAAGTACATTTTCTAGAAAAATAGGTAGTTCTGTGAGACATGTTAGACAATATTACCCTGACTTTGAAAGTGATAGTGGGTGGCACAGCTGAATAGAGCAGCCGAGGGCCCTCTCTTTGTGATGCAGCTAAAAATAGGAGCTTGCCAAATGTCCTGGTGGGTGGGGTCTGATAGAAAAACCATGGGAGAAGGAATGGGGAGCGCTAAAAGAGAAGAGTGACTGGCAGGGAGTTGGGCATGGTCAGAAGCCAAACAAAAGACTGAGGGTGACTAGATACCACTTAAGGTGGGCCTGGTAGGAGAGTTACTGGATGCCAAAGAATGGCGGGTTGGTGGTGGCCAGGAGCCATGGTATGTCTGGGTGTGCAGAGTGCTGGATGAAGATGCCCAGTGGGGCAGTGTTGTTTCCAGATGCTGTGGAAAGGCGGGCCTGGAGAAGAAAGGTGCGTGGTGCTAGAGTGAAGGGTGGCATGGAAAAGAAAAGAAAAAAAAAAGGTTGTTTTGTCTGAAAGTGGGAAAGCTGGTACCTGGAGAAAGCCAAGGAACTTGAAAGCTGGTTTTGCATCTGTATTTGCTGGAAAAGTTTGAAGAAAGTTGGAGAAGCTGAGCAGCTCAGAAAGGTTGGGAGAGAAGAAACAAAAGGAAGTCTTGGAAAACTTGAAGCTTAAATCTTGAATTTTTGTCTAGTGAAAGAGTGAACTTTGTGGGATGCCTGCCTCAGGTTTGGTGGGGCAAAAGAGCACCATCTTGGTCATGTGTTTTGGGAACATTTGAACTAGAATGGTGATTGGGTTAAGATAACTAGCTATTTGAAGCCATAGTGACTTTTGATTTCCTTTGTTAATAAATCTTACTGGTTAAATTGCTTTGTGACTCTAGCAAAGGCTTTGTGGGTGGGAAGAGCCTGGGGGCAAAGCTGGATTTTAAAAGTGCTGCTTGTTTTTCTTCTGGCATGCTGGCTTAAGGGTCTTCTCACCCTTTAACACCCAATATCAAAAGGACATCATTTTAGTTATCTTTCTACTTTAAATATATATTTTAATGTCATGATTTTTTTCATTATTCCTGTAACACCCATTCCAGATTAATTCTTTCAAATCTTCTATTATCTTACTTCTCTACAGTCCTTTTAAATTCCCCTTTCTCTAACTCTCCTTTCCACCATCAGTTTATTGCTAAATTTTACTTCCCCTTCAAAGAATTATTTAAGTCAGCTTTAGATCATATGCTGAGCACTTAAGTAAACTAAACTGACCCCACAAAAATATTAGCTTCTTTTTAGTATTAGAGAGAGATACAATATGCTGTTCTTTCCCCAGTATATTTGTGAGATCTCAGGAAAATAAGCCTCAAACATAATTTTTTCATACATTGAAATCTTCAACAAGCAGACCCAAACTTCTGCATTTTCAATGAAATCTTTGCTCTCTGTCCTTTTGTTAATCAACTCCAAAATCATCTTGGGTGAAAATTTTATTTAAGACAAATGTACAATATTCTATGGCATAACTTTTGTCAACATTTTTTCTTTTAGAATCAAATAATAAAGAATCTACTGAACTGGTACCTCAGGACCAAGTGAAAATCAAAGATTAGGAGCCATCACTAAAACTGAAACGTGTGCATTATTTTTGTTTTTTCTTCATGTAAAAAAATGTGGTAATACATATACTATATTTCTAGTCCATCTTTGTCTCTCAAATACATCATTTATCTGATATCCATTGTCCTTACTAACAAGCTATTGATTTCATCAATGAAAATCCATTTATAATATTATGCTAATTAACAAACTTCTGTGTTAATCAGAGATAAGACTAGCTGTCACATCATGAATACCATCTCTGGTTTGTGGTCCTCTGAATTAATATCATTCAACTACTCCTGGGGAGTATCACCAAATAGGAAAGTAGCCTACTATGCAGGTAAGATGCCATTTACATCACACTATCTAGGCTCAAAATAGTTTAAAATAAATTACTTTCTGTCTTTCAATCTGGACTTGGTCTTGTTCTGAATGGAGATACTTCTCCGAGAGGCAGGGGTGACATTGTACTGACTGTGGTAGATGTTTCCTCTCTCTAATCTCCAGAAACTAGGGCAAAGGCAAAACTTTTGGGGCAATTTAGATCTCTCATTTAACCTAGCCACAGGGCATGTGAACCAGGAAAGTGCTCAGAAATCTAGAATCTATCTAGAAATAATCTCTCTGGGAGACTAGAATATCCATACCACCTCTTCCTCATGAAACCCCATTGCCAACAATTATCATGGCTTTTAGCAATGGGGAAAATATGAGCAATTAAGGCAAAGCATCCTGGCTTATAAGGAAAGAATATATTTTTACATTGCTAATTTCTTTTGGGCACTGATGACTGTCAGAGCTTCCAGTGAAAAACAAAGAACAAAACCAACTCTGGTTTAAATTCAATGGTAATTGTGTCAGGTTTTATATTATGATAAAATCTTAGCCTCCTTACAAGGAGGTAAAATCCCTAGTTGATACAAAGTGAATTGAGTTTCTCCAAAGATGAGAAAGATGAGATGAAAACATGACCCATTTTTCCCCCTCAGAGCCCAAATTCTTGCTATTTTTTTCCTTCTTCTCTCTATCTTAGGAAGTTTTCTCACAGCCAACAGTGCAGAGAGATGCTCCTGCTGCTTGGGGAGCAGAAGGATTCACAGCTTCCTCCAACACAAAAGGCTGGATTATTTTAGGCAAAGGGAACAGCCTGGAGTTACTCACTGGCCAGTAAACATGTGCCCCAGCCAGACCTTTAACTTAAGACATTGCAGTTTCATTTGCTTTTAGAGAGTCCTGCATCAGACAAACTCAGATATACAGTCCACCAGGGGTGATACTTAACCTCTTCTAGAGTTCTACACTGCAAATAACATTCATGACTGAATGACAGGAAACAGCAGTGTTGGTTGATTTCAATTCTTCTTTCTGGAAGTGAAGAGTTTACAGCAATTGCTACAACTACAATCCCCAGATTGGCAATTATAAAATTTTTAAATCCATGTAATGTCCTAATATAAATGCAAAGATTCACTTCTAGAACTGAGAATACAATTTGAACGATTATTTAAATAAATGTATCTGATTATTTTTTGTCATATGAATGGTGGTATATTGTGTTTGATTTTGGTGTATTAGCATTTGCTCAGGTTTCATCTTATTTTATTTTTTCTCTTCATATTTACTTCTTAAGTTTATTTTATTTTTGATGTGATTTTTAGAAACTTTTCCTATACAAATGATTTTAGTACAATGATAATGAGTACCCTTCATGCCCTGTTAAGTCTTATCAAATCATATTTTCACCAGACTTGCTGATTCTATTCATCTTTCCAGAAATAATCATTACCACAAATGTGACAGCTTTCTTCTCATATATACTTGAACACTGTTAACATATACCTTTTATCCTTAAATGATTACTTGTATGTTTTAAACTTAGAACTGTTTTATTTGTATGAATTTATCCGAATTTCCATTTTCTTAGGATGTTTCCAGTTTTAATCATTACAAAGAACACTATAAAGAACATTCTTAGCCACACTTCTATGTGGAAAATTTCTCCAGATGATCAGACAGACTATGAAAGAATTGCAAATTTTTTGGATATGAATATCTTCCACTTTACCAGATATTGCTGAATTGCTCTCCATGAAGATGTGTTGGATTTCTTTATTCTGAGTACAAAAATATTGGCAGTATATGCACAACAAAACTTATCATTTCCTCTTGTTCATAGTGGGCTTTAAAAATAATTTTAATATTTCAAAGGTTTCAACTTCTTTTATGTTTTGTGCAATTTTATTATTTTTTTTGGGAGGGATGATGGAGGTAAAGTTTGCTTAAGAAACGGGAAATGAAAGATTAGAAATAAAGGGATAGAAGAAAAGGACAACCTGGGTGGGCCAGGCCCAAGAGGGCATAAGGATAGAATACCCTGTGTGTATATGTGCACTTATTATCCTACTACAAATATTCTTTCATTTTGTGTGGTTGTGAGTATGTCATCCTTTCTCTCATCCTCACATATTTTGTCTGGGTGAGTACACTTCATTGACTGAGCTGTGTTATATGAGCACTGATTTAATCCATTCTCATTCACATGCCAAATTCTGGATGCAATCATCCAGTCTACTGATGATGAGTATGCCCTTATTAGTCTGAAAATTATTCAGAGCATGCCTATTGTAAACCATGAGACGTCCTAGAAAAGTAGATCATGGTTGTTAACTCTATGAAACCTGGAATCTGGAAAATGAAATCTGGAAAAGAAAAATTTCTACATTAATTGTGAGACAGACTGAAAAAAATGGTTTGAATAGATTAGAAATACGTGCTGTGTCATTTTTAGTTAGCAATGGTCATGCAAACATGGGTTTACAAAATATTCTTACTGAAATGAGTAAAAACTGGGAAAATAAACAAAAATACATCACCAGTAGAATGAAATAAGGAGCAGGAAATAACTGAATAACCTAAATTTCCTCAAGAATTAGCCAAGAGAATTAAAATTTTATAGGAAGACATATAATGTTTCTGAACTGCAGCTCCAAAACTGAAGAAGCAATGTTGGTGAACAATTTATTTAGTGTAGGTTACTGTTGAAACAAGCAATGTTGAAATCTCCATGTTTGACATACTAGAAGCTTCTTTTGCACTCATTGCACAACCAAGTAGTTATTCCTGGTGAGGAAGTTTCTGGGTTTTTTCCAATCTATGGATTCTTCCTTTTCTAGGTCCTCAGAGTCCATGCCATTAAAGAGAAACACATGAGCAGTATTAATGGAATAAGCTTGAAAAGGTGGTTTTTTAGCTGACCAGAAGGCCTCCAGAACTTGCTATTCTTAACTGCAAGGGAAGCTGGGAGACGCAGCCTACATTTGTGCCTAGGAGGAAAAGGAAATGTTATGGGGGAGGGACAGCAAGCTTTCTCTTTTATTCAACAATCCTTTTTCTCCCTTTTTCTAAACCAGAGTCAAGCCTTACAATCTAAAACATACTGGACAAAGACCCTTAATAAAACTCAAGCTTCCTCAGGCTAGCCACTTTTGTTATTCAAATACCTGCCACAGCTTGCCTTGCACTTGGCTGCAGAGGAAAAAAAAAACCTTCAAAGCAGTTTACACCTGCAGCTTGTCCACAGTCCCAAGACATCTAATACTATGGGTTATTTCACCATTCACAGCCATCTTACTATAATCTCTAAAACCAGAACAGACTCTTAAAGTGAACTGACTATTACTTAACAAAGTAATTGCCTAAATATGTACTACAAGATAACCATATAAGAAACCCCAATATCCCTACCATTGTCTAAACTCAGTCCTTTAGTCCCTGTTCATCTCACCACATGGCCAGTCATACAGAGTTCATCAGCAGAACATGTTCCAAATGCAGGGCATTTTTCTTTTCCTCATTGGGCGTGATCCAGTTTTTCTAAGCATTAAGTCAAAGGCATGATGTTGTCTTCTTCTTGCCATATTCTCTTTATTTTAGGCAGTATTAAAAACTCTGAAGCTGGGTGTGATGTTGCATACCTATAATCCCAGTGACCTGGGTGACTGAGGCTGGGGGTCACTTGAGTCCACAGATTTGAGACAACCCTGGGCAACATAGTGAAACCTATTCTCTTAAAAAAATATATATATATATATATATATATATAATATATATTAAAAATATATATATATTATATATATATTATATATATAATATATATAATATATATATATAAGCAAAATAAAAACAAACCAACGTATATCATTTGCAGCAACATGGATGAAGCGAGAAGGCATCATCTTAGTGGAAATAAATCAGGAAGAAAAAGAGAAATATGGGTTGGTCTCACTTATATGAGGGAGTTAAGAAAAACAAACAAATAAAAATATGTAATTGCCTAAAATATAGAACTGAAATATAGAGCAAGAGAAGGAGATGAGGGAGAAAATGGGCAAGGAGGAGAGCACAAAAGACTGAGATCATTCATGTGTAATAAGGTGATGGGAGGACCGTGGGGCAGACAATGATGTAATATATATATTATATATATTATACACACACACACACACACACACACCAGTGCAGGTGTGTACTGGTGATGTAGTATATGTGTGTGTGTGTGTGTGTGTGTGTAGTCAATAAAAAAAATAAAACCTCAAAGATTCAGGAACCAGCAAAGTCCATCTATTCAGGCCTATCTCACAACTACTACAAAAACATTGATGCCAACCAAGTATGGCAAAGAGCAACAGAGGAGTTCCAATTTCTAAACTCTTCAGACTCTTTCAGCATGCACATTTGGCTTATGCATGCTAAAGTCATGCATGAGTTCACTAGCCTGGTCCAAGGCCATGGGCTGATTGCCTGGCTACGTGGCTGAACTGACATCTTCCTTCTCCCCAAAAGAAAATGGATGATCCTCTTCTTTGTTTTCAACTCTACTTTATATCCTTAATTTTGTTTCCCATGTTTTCGGAAACAGCCTTGTCAATCATGTCCTGTTTACTAAATAAATAAATAAATAAATAAATAAATAAATAAATAAATAAATAAATAAAAACCCTTGTTTTACTTCTTCCTCCCTCTTTCTATCTTTCTGAAAGGAAAATTTTAATGAAAGCCATGATCACATCTTAGCATGTCCTCTTTGAAATTTATAAGTTTAAAGCAACAGGAAGGTAAATCCATTTTCAAGCTTTTATCAGTGTATGTATCAGTTATGTTAATGACAAGCACCAACTCCAAAGCAACAGGGAAGTAACTCCTTTTTTCTTAGCCATTACCAACTATGTTAATGGCAAGTACCCTCTAACAGAAAGGTGTTGGTGAATATTGCAGTCTCTACCACAGAGAGAGGGGCTACAAAATCTCTCAAATTTTCACTAATCCTCTTCAAATTGGGAAGAATTGAAGCAAATGAACTTATCATCACTTTTGTGTCTATTGACTAGTGAAGCCAGGTGTAGACTGCATACTTTTCCTTACCAGGTTCTTGCCTTCTGAAGCTGTAAAATGTTCTCTGATGACACACAAGGGCAAGTGAGTTGAAAGAGGCAAATTTATTTAAAAAGACAAAGAGACAGATGGAAATAAAGGAAATAGAAAAGCAAGTTACCCTGGGCTGAGAAAACCCAAGGTGGGGTATGGAGATTACCACCTGGTTACCCTAGAAATATTATTTTATAAAGCTTCCTATGAATATTCTAAGAATCCCATCAGTCTTTAATTGTGATTAGTTGAAGTCACAGAGAGGAATTTCCTTTGTTTGAGTTTGCCTGAGAACTTGTTCTAGTTTGCCAGGGAATCTGTTTTATGTTATGCTAATATCTTTTTCCATGCTGTTTCCATGCTGAGACCCCAGGTGTGTTTGTCCCAGGCACCCTGATATGTGGTCATGGATTTTGAGTTTCTTTTTTCTGGTGGTCATTCCTTGAATTTCCATTGTCCCTTCTTCCTGGATTTGTTTACCTACCTAGCCTAGCCTTAGAGGGTTAATCTGTCCCTGTGCCTCATTAGGGTAGTAAAATAACCATGTGGGTAGTGGACAGTGAGGATAACCTTCTTTGAGGAAGGAAAGGCTCTGGGCTCCCTTATAAAGTGGGGAGCATAAGCTAAACATTTAAGGATGGGAAAGCATTACACAGGGGACACATACCCTGGTTTAAAATGAACAGCTGTCCATGTCAGGAGACATTAGGGAGCTCAGCTTTTCTATAGCTAGTGGTTTCAGCTCAGGTAAGCTTTCTCTTTTCTTCACTTCATTTAAGCACTCTAGGTTCACCAAACCAAAACAACTATAAAAACAAAAATAATTGACTAGGACCCGGAATGCCCAGGCTTTATTTGCAGCTTTGAGAGATACAACTAAGTCTTTATGGAAAGGAACTTAAGAGAACTCACTCACATTTCAGCTGATCAAATAGAAATTCTAGAGAACTGTCTCATGATAAACATCAGATAAAAAGAAAATCACATGGCAGCTATAAAATGCCCTGTAGAGAGGGAAAACAAGAGGAAAAGAAAAAGAACCTAGTCTAAAAGAAAACTATAACTCAGGGAGTAACAGAAAATCCCTTGCATGTGTTTTATGTTATAGAAAAACATAATAGCATTGAAAATTCAGTTCAACAAAAAGAGCTCAAAAATAAAATCACAGATTAATGGGATGTTATTCAAAGAGCAAAGGATCCTGAGTGATGATAATGCTGTTGTTAGTTGCAAGGCCGGTGTCTCCTGATTTATATGTATGCCCATTTAAAATCAGGGTTCAAACCTCTTGTGTAATAGTGTGCTAAGGGGGCACACATGATAATCTAGGCAATGGAAGGAAGGCAGCTATGCTCACCACTATACCACCAATGCCTCACTAGGCAATGGAAGGAACTGAGTATTTTCTATAACTCAAAACCAGGAGATCAGTAGAAAACAGAACCAAGGACTGGGAACCAAGTCCCTAGAAATATTTCTACTCTCTTACTCTGCAGTCCTTATCTTTCTCTTCAGACTCTTCACAACTTCTCAATCCATGTTCAATAATATGTTGCATGTTAAACTCCCGACAGCAAATGGACTTGCTACCTGTTAGTCACAATTTCAAATTCCAAGGAAAAAAGTCTGATAGTTACCTTAAGAAATGTCCAGTCACTTGTTACAAGTGATCATGGGAGAGGCATCAAGGCATAAAGGTGTAACAGTCCACAGCTTCTGAGGATGAGGTGTTTGCCAGACTGAACCAAGTTATTCACATGAGACACCATGTATAACTTCACCTAGGTGAGAAGGTTCTAGTCTCATTGTATTAAAAAAGTTGTTTCATGAAGGTTCAGAGCATTTAAGTTACTTGTACAAAGTAACACCATGTTCCAGAGGCAGTTTTCCAGGTCTTCTGTTCAACTTAAAAACCTACCCCCAATCTTTATACTATGTTATCTAAACTCATGAGAGCCAGTTACCAAAGAACAGAGGATGCAGGTCTATGGGTTAGTCAGAACCTATACAAAATATATATTATTGCCTTAAGTTTTCTTCATGAGGGATTCTGAAATGTGGACTCATTGGATCACTGGTTATTTTGTGCTCCAGAAAAGTTTCTTAGATATGCATCCCTTAAATACATAAAAATGTGCTCTTATCACATGGTGGTCAACCTTGAGTAAGTACTAACACTAATTTCCTCTTTCCAACTGAGTAGGAAGATGGATTAGGAAGAATTTATTCTGACTGGGGGTTGGGGTAATCTTCACAGAGATCAGCAAGGACACACACATAGAGAGAGCAGAGTATTAACACCCTAATTTCATGGACTTTTTGGAGAAGGCAATCTGGGTTGACTTGAAATATAGACTGTAGAAGGTTAGATTGAGGTATAATTCTAGAGAACCATGAAATTGAGGGTGAAATATTATAAGCTTGTTATAAACTTTTAGAGGTGAGAAGTGATAGTATTCTAAAAGAAAGTGGTCTCTAAATAATCTTTATGTGAGAAATTTGCCCGTGATGGACATTTACATGTACACATTTAGGCGTATATACATTCTTTCCTCCATCATCTATTCTCAACATACAATCATTTTCAAACAACCATTTTGCTTAAAAAATGCTGATAAGATTCCTATAGGATCACTTGTATTAGGGTAAAATAAATTCACTAGTGGGATGACAGGTGTGAGGGCTTTTTGGCTTTGAAATGCATCCAACTAACGACATTTGCATTCTATGAGAAATCTATGCTAATATAACATTCACACTCAAAGGAGAAGTTTAAATTGCAAATTTTGAAAAGCTTGAAGTCAGTAAATAATTTGGGGAGAAGGGTGGTAGTGCCAAGGTGCTTTCAGTGAAGGCTAAATGGAAGGAATATATTTGCCAGGTGTGAACTCCCCTGCAGCTGAAATCACCTGTGAAAAATGGGACTTTGACAATGGATGGCAAACTTAAGAGTGCATTAGAATCACCAGCAGGCCTCATAAAAACCAATTGCTTGGTCCCACCTTCCAGAGCCTCTGATTTTAGAGGGTTGGGGATGGGCTGAGAATTTGCGTTCCTACCTAAAGCTTGCCATAGGGAGCAGCTATGAGTTTGTTGCTCTTAGAAAAAAACCTAACAGTCTGCTTGTCAAATGGGGGAAGCGAATTACTCAATAATGAAAACTGAAATTCTGCTTGATGAAGTTAAGTCTGGCTAGCATTTCTCTATTGTTTTGAATTTTTATTTCCTTGAAGAACCTGTGGAAGAAAGAAGCGAGGGTGGGAAGTAGGTACAGATTCCCCTCATGCTCTTGGGGCTACCTGTTGCCCCTAAGTCCTAGCTTTCCCTGGAGCTGCTGGTTTGGAGGAGAGAGATCTGGAGTCTCCCAGGCTGCTACAGCCATTGCGAGAGCAGCATCTTGTGCCAGTTTTCCTTGGTGTCTTCTGAGCCAGCCAGCTGCTTACCCTGGGTGATGATGTCAGCACTCTCCGCTCCATCACACCTGGCTGAAGGAATCAGATAAGCTCCAAGGGAAGAGGACTGAGGAACCAGCACAGTCTTGACAGATGAACCGAAGACCCTTTTGTTTTCTGGGCTGGGGCTGGCTGCCAGGTTTGTAGCTCTGTCAGTCAGCTGGCTGCTACACTTTTCTGCTTCTCTATTTTCCCAAAAAGGAAACCATTAGTGATTTGCAATGGAGCTCCAGAGCACATGGGGGTTGAATGTGAGGCAGACATTGAGCTTGGATTGGGTAACCATCTCTCTCTTCTGGCAGGGAGCTATCTAGGGGGCTAGAGCCAATGTCTGTGGAGGCTGTAGAGGAACAGGTGCTTCCTTGGTAGTGGCTGAGACTTGTCTGGAATTTCTTGGTGAAATCCCTGAGCTGTGCTCTCTCAGGTGTTATATGGGCTGAATGTGTCCCAAGAAGGGATTGGACCGCACTGTGCCCAGTCCTTCTGCACAGGTGTCCTATCTGGAACTCTCATCCTATCTCATGTGCCCCCATTTGTAATGGCAGTGATTTTACACATACCACAATTGCCGCTCTGTGCTTCTTTTCAGGCTCATAGTAACTCTTGAGAACTAGAGTCTTTAAGAAAAATTCTGTGACCCCAAAGGTTTTGAATCCATCTTCATTTGGGATCAGTTCAGATGACAGTGGAATACCTTCAGGCTCTGGTGATGGCCCTCACCTGTGATTCATTGGGTGTGTGAAGATGGGGAGCAGTGGGAGGAGTGTGATTTCCTTTCTGGATATAATTTATTTGAAAATCAGTTTGTAAGGGGATTTGTTTGCTTGTTTTTCTGGTATTACAATTGTTTACAGGTCTAGAGAATGATCTTAATAAGAATATCCATCCTAGATGGGAGGGGGAGAAGGTTCAAGGATACATCTTTTTGTAGTGCAGGATTAAGAAATGACTAGTGCAGGATTAAGAAATGACACTGGGGCTCACTCTGAGTTACCTGACAAGCCACTGCACAAGAATCTTGTGCTCCCAGAGGGTGGAGCCCAGCCCAGCCAAAGCTCACCTTACCTTGGGACTCTGTGTCTCCTCTCAAGAGTGCAACTTCTTGGGGACCAAGCCCCAGGTGCTGGGCAGATGGTGCTCCCACCTACCTCCTGTAAGTATCTGACAACCCAAATCCAGACTGACTGGTACAAAAATGGTCTGATTTATCCCCAGGAATGGAGTTACACTCATACTTGCTTTATGAGAAAATTTTTAGACTCAACATCTTTGACATTTTGATCCAGATAATTCTTTGTGATGGAGTGTTGTGAAGGAGTGTTGACCTGTGCCTTGTACTATGTTTAACAGCATCCCTGGCCTTAACCCTCTAAATCCCAGTAGCAACCCTCAGCCTCAGATGAGTCCATCAGATGTCTCCAACTATTACCTGGAGTGTCCAGGGGCTCAATATTGAAATAGGAATTAATGAGTAGATTACTGCTATGAGTAAATTAGACACAATGCCTCTGGGACCTTCTGAAGAACATCAGAAATTTTCCTCTAAAGAATTGAGAGTTGGGTACTTGTCTACTTACTCCCATCCCCCAATTGGTAGGAGTCTGACAATTCCCCTGTACTTCTTTTGTGCACCTATTTACTACCTAGCAAACTCAGTTGGTGCCGGAAGAATCTCTCCCGCAGAATTGAAGAGAATCTGGTGTTTGAAAGGAAGCTCTCAGCATGCAGAAAACTGTCCACCATGGCCAGAGGCTAACAGGTTTGCTGAAGGTTTATTAGAAGGTACTTATCATTAACATAGTTGATAATGGCTAAGAAAGAAAGGAGTTACTTCCCTGTTGTTTTGAAATTGGTACTTTCCATTAACATAACTGATAGTATATTGATAATGGCTAGGAGAATAGAATTACTTCCCTGTAGCTTTAGAATTGTAAATTTCAAGGAGGATTCCTTTGCTACTTTCTATTAACATAGTTGATTGACAGGACTTCCTTCTGAGTCTTGTCTTGGGGTGAGAGGAGGGGGAATCATATAAATATAGTTTAGAATAAGGAGACAGCATCAGCCATTTTGATCAGTCTTTTTGGGGGAGAAAGACGTAAGTGACCACATGACCAGTTAGCCGACTGGCCAGTGGTCTTGGCCCAGGCTAGTGAACTCATGATTTTAGCATGCATAACCCAAGTGTGCATGCTGAAAGAGTCGGAAATGTTTAGAAATTGGAACTCCTATGTGGGAGCTTGCCATACCTGCCTGGTTAGGATGTTTTCGGAGCACCTGTGAGCCAGGCATGAGTAAATGTACTTTGCTGGTTCCTGAATCTTGGTGTTTTTAATACCCTCTAAAGTAAAGCGTGAAAGGCCGGGCATGGTGGCTTGTGCCTGTAAGCTTTCAGCCTATGAAGCGGCCGGGGCTAGGGATTGCGGTTCGAGTCCTGCCTGGGGCCCATAGCGAGACCTAGTTCCAAAAAAATAGCTGGGCGTGGTGGCACGTGCCTGTAATCCCAGCTACCTGGGAAGCTGAGGCTGGGGATTGCTTGAGTCTGTGGTACCCTGGGCAATGAGAACCTGCAGTTTCACGGGCAAAAATAGCGAGACCTAGTCTCAAAACAAAAACAAAAAAATAAAGAGTGAAGCTGGGGGCCCAATATAGACTCAATTCCTTTCATTTAGAATGGAATGTGGGCATTGCTATTGTGCATCTGAAAGACACAGAGACTAAGACTAGCCTGAGGCCAGATAAAGCCACTTTCCATTTTTACTGTAATGTGATTATCTGGGCAGATTTAGGATTATGAGAATGCAGGGTCCTGAGGTGGTGACTCCCAAGGCAAGCCCAGAGGGAAAAGGGAGGTACAGACCACCAAGAGTGTGGTTGTGAAATTGGGAGCAAAGAAAAAGGTGAAAAAAGGCAGTGAGAGTTAGAGATTGGAGATACAGTTTTGGAGAGGAGCTCGGAGTGAGAGCTAGAGTCTGGAAATTGGCATCAGGCACAGAGGTTTTTGGCCTCAGGAGGAGAAAGACCCAGGAGATGAGTCCCTAGGAGCTTCCCCATCTCACCAGCACTCGGTTCTTGAGGATCGAGAGCTGTGTGAAGGCGGAGGAGAGGTGATGTGGTGAAGTGTGGAGCACGGTGAAACTCGGATAGGCCTGCCTCGGAGAGACCTGCCTGAGACCCACCTGTGTTGGTTGGATTCATCTGATGCCAACTGGAGCAACAGGATCAAGTGTCAAGCAGCCTGGTATTTTCGACCAAAAATTCCCTAAGACTTAAGTAAACCCCACGAAGCTCCTTGAGGAGCAGAAGCGGGGCTCTAGTCTCTGTGGAACACCTGTGAGGGTCTGGACTCTTACAGTTTGTTTCTCCTGTATCCGGAAATAAACCTCTTGTCTATTCTGGTTGCTAAGGTTAGATATCTGAGTAGCTGCTGTGCGCAGGCAGAAGAACCCATAGAAAAAAAAAAAAGGAATTTAAAAGGGGGTGCCCCTACCCCCCGATAATAAGAGGACACTGTAGAAGACAACATCACACCTTCAATTACATGCTTGGAGGAAGTTGGAGCATGCTAAAGAAGGATGTCCTACATTTGGAACAATGTGCTATTGAACTCTGTATGCTGGGATATGTGGTGAGATGATCAAAGATTTAAAGGAAAAGGACTTTGGACAATGGTAGGGTAATCAGGGCTTCTTATATATTTATCTTGTAGTCCATAATTAGATAATCACTTTGTTTAGTAATAAATAGTCTGCACACTTCAAGAGTTTGTTCTGTCTCTGGAAATTATAGTAAGATGGTTGAGGATGGCAGAAGGACCCAAAGAAGAATAAACTGCAAAGTCTAGCCATTTTTTTTTTCTGCAGTCTGGAACTGGTACAAGCTGTGAGTGAGCAACTGTGGGAGAGGCAGGCATTTAAATAACAAAGATGGCTGTCCCTGGAAACTTAAGTCTTAGTAAAGGTCTTTGCCCAGTCTGTATTAGATTGTAAGACTGATTCTGGTTTGGGAAAAGTGGGCAAAGGATTTTTATTAGTAAAAGAAAATCCAACCCCTCTCTCCCTATATCAGGATCAGTAACTTCACATTCTTAGGGTGTCATTTATATCCTGAATTTCCTTTTTCATCAATATGAGGTAAATTCCTCAACCCTCTGCATCTGATACTGAGGAATTTGTCCTCTATTCTGATTCTGGTACATGACAAATAGGATACACAAAAGGACCCAATTGGCAGGTCACTCTGACTACAGAGACAAGTTCCGGAGTAGACTGTAGTTAAAGATACCAAAAACTACAAGTAGAAGTTGGGGTGCAAGAGAAGCTCAATGGTTTTTGGAAATTCCAGGGTATTTGATGGTTCATTTGCTGATGCTCTGAAAATATTAAAATGAAATATTTACCTGTTTTCATGTTATCTGTTTTTACCAGAGGGTTGGGATATATCAGGGGCATGCATGAGTTAAAAGAGGATATGTGATGTCCCTGGTACTGGAACTCAGTATGCAGACAGTATGCTTACATGTGTACTTGTAGCAGTTCTGGTGAAAGACAGGAATTAGAGTTACTGCTGTCTTTTCTAAATAAGGAAATTGAGATGCAATATGGAGAGTTTGTAGGGATTTCAAAGACTTTTATTGGAGCTATGAGAGGCCACAATAGCTGGGGCTTACTGCTCTTGCTTAGGGGTGGACAGGTTTGAATGCCAAGCTGAGGGGTTTGGATTAGATATGACAAGCCACAGGAAGTGTCTGAGGCTTGCCTAGTGAAGAAGTGACATGATGAAATGGTGATGGAGGGCTTCATCTCACAGCTGTTGGAGGACAATTATTCTAGTGGCTGCCTAGCTACAGAAAGGGCTAGAGTGGGCGAGACCAGCCAGGAAGCTGTTACATTAATACACGGATAAGATGGTGAAGATAGTAGAGTCAAATCTGAATCCAGATAAGAATTTCAATCTTCTAGCAGCCCTTTCTAGATCTAAAAATAGTTAGCAATATCAAACTGTCTTGATAGTAATGTGGAAAACATTCAGAAGTCTCCCTGTAAATCATGGAGTTATCTAGTGTTCTAGAAAAATCTCAGGCCATTTGCATCACTTAATTTGGGTACCCAGTGACTCCAGAGGTAAAGAAGTAGGTGAATTCGGTATGGTCTGAATTCATATACCTACATTTTGTGGGTGGAGAGTGTTGGTCATTCTGTCCTGATAACCTAGAACTGATTGTAGAGCCAATTGTTAAATTTCCAGATGTTTAAGTTGATTGATATGACAGTGGTAGCATCAGGTAGATTTATACCCTTGAAACTGAACAATACTACAAATCAAGGCCTCCTCTTTTCTAAGAGTTACTTCTTACATACTTGCCAGTGCTGATGGCACTGTGATGGTGCAGAGCATATGTGTCCAAGCTAGAGTGGGCAACTTCCACTCAACTTGAACTTTAGTCCCCTAATAGTCTGTTGGGCTTGTTATTCCCAGATGTTCTTTTATTCAAGAGTCAACCCCCTTCATTTTGCTGATGATATAACACAGACATATGTCGGTGTGGCATGTTTGAGGGCAACGGGTGGATAGAGTGGAGAGACTGAGGGGAAAGATATATCAGACCATGACATTCTTCTTCCACTCAACAGATAGCATTTCTCTCATATGAATAGTCTGCCAGGTGTGCATAGGCAAAGAAATGATGATAAGCGATCAAGGACTATATTCTGTTATTTTCATTGAAGAACAAGTATTAAGTACAAATATAAGAACACATATAAGCATAATCAGACACTATGAAATTTGACTCTTGAAGGGAGTTCTTGAACTCCTCCATATCCCTGAAAACACATATGCAGTTTCCATGAACCCTTTTAATTTATACCTTGGGAGAACATTTTACATGACTGGCATGGATGACTTGTGTTTACAGTGTCTCAAGATTGTCAATAAATGCTGGTCTCTTATATCTCATCTTTCCCCTACTCATTCCCCTTAGTTCCCTATATTCAGAACTTCTTGTCATTCTAGACAACTCGCAGGCATATGAAGGATCCTAAATTTAGCTAATTTCATAAAACAGAATCTAAAGCACACTTTGGCAGTTACTTACATGCTGAATAGCAAAAGATGGCTCTCCTAATTGGTTGTTGTTGTTGTGTATGTGTATATATCCTAGGGAAAAATAATTAAGCTAAAAGCTACCTTTGCATCATAAATCTCAGTATCTCAAAAAAGACGACTTATTTTAAGCTAATTGCAAAGGCTTTTTTTTTTTTTTTGAGGTACAGAATTTTGAAAGACTTTCTTTACATAGAGAATAATACAAACAAGTAGTTAAATTCTTTCACTTTACCTGGGAGCTTTTAATTAAGGTTTTGTGTTTGATAACCTTGTCAGAGCACTGTCCTGACTTGGTCTTAAAATGCATTTTATGGCCTTCTTGACCTTCATTTACCTTAGAAATAGCAACAAGTCTGCATTCTCTTTCTCAACATGAAAGCAGAAATGGTCTGTACATTTAAAAATACTGCAGCCATAACTTGACTGGTGACTTGGGATTTAGTACTTCTTTAGTGTTCTCTTGCAAATGCTTGCTAGCTCATTAACCACTGTTCATGCCCTCTTTAATTGCTTTTTATCTTTATACCATTAGAAGTACTGTTCTTTCCAAAACTACTTTAATACAGAAGGCCATGAGAAAGGGAGTTATTTGATTGACTGGAAACAGTGATCAGAGCTATACAATTTATAGATCAGATGAAGTCAAGCCTTACAAGTTCTCCTACTGATCTCGCTTCTGAACACAGGGGAAAATTGCACTTCTTAGACCTATTGTAGCACATCAGGACCTTTGGGCAGCTCGAACCAATGAGTTGTGAATGGAAATACATGTGCTCTTTGGGACAGACAACTCAATTGCTGATGCTAGAGCTTCTGGAACACTTTCTTCCACTGGTTTGTCAGTAACTGCCAAACCAGTTACTGACTGGCAACATTCTGATGGATGGCTTATCTATAGTGGGGTCTTGAGTGAGTGTCTGAAAAGTGAGAGCCTCCATCCCCTCCTCCCCTGGTGACCCACAGTGAATGTATAGTGCAAATGAGTAATAAATCTTTTATCTTAAGTCATTGATATTTGGAGGGTATTTTTTAGCATAGCATAACCTACACTGTCTTGAGTGATACATGTATCCAGGATGCTGCAGTCCTGAGAAAAGTGACTCAAAGTAGAAGGACATGCTTTCTACCCAATATGCTTTGTTGTTTTCCTAGTCTGATGGAAAGATGACTGGGGTATGAGCGCTCAGAGAAACCATCAATCACACAGAAAACCTGATAGCCAGTTTTGATCACCACCACCATGGCCGCTGTCACCCTGTTCTCGTTCAGTTTTTACTGACATTTGAGCTAAGGGCTAGGGAATGGGAAGAGCCACCCCTGTTGTGCTAGCCTCTATGAGGAGGCAAGACTGTGATGGGTGGTGTGAATGCCCTCGCTGGGTTCCATTTCAAGGCCCTGCATTCAGTGTTCTGCTAGCAGAGCCCAGCAGTTGAATTCTCTGTAGCAGTGTCCTTGAGCTTTGGGAGGCACCCAGGACAGAAGGCTGTAACACCTTTCCTCTTTGGACAGCTCATAACCATTGATTTACTAATTTGGGGAACTAAATATCAGTCCCTTTACCTCTAGGCAAGAAAAATTCTGTTTTGTAATATATAATTTTGTTTTGTAATATAAGAGCCATCTTACCTCCACCAGATAAAAGCTGGCTTCCATCTGACTCCATCTTACTAGATCCCTTCCTCTGTTCTGCTTTCCTCCTTCCACTTAGTGCTCATTTCTTCAACAAGTTATTTTCCAGGTCCCCACCTTGATTTTATTTCTTGGTAACTCAACAGAAGGCATACAGTACAATAGGAAAGAATGCTATGGGCCATATGTGTGGGGACACACTGTTTGCTATTAACTCCTTTTGGTAGGTCCTTATAATTGTAAGATTATTAAATCCTCTTAATTCCTGCAACTGGTAGATTTGTTTAAACTCAACCTATACAGCCCTGAAAAGTTAAGAAGAAACTTCCATTTGTAGTCAGAAGCCTCAGCTTCAGACCACTTAGTTACTAGTTGGGTAATCTTAGCAAAATAGCTAATCTTGCTGTTCTTTCTTTTCCTCTCAAAAAAAAAAGGAATTACATTCATTGTTGATTGAAGCATACCTAAGGTGATCTAGTCATTTTGGAAAATCATTTGGCAGTATCTTATGAATTTAAAGATGAACTTACCTTATGAATCACCAAATCCTTGTTTCCATAACTGAGAACATATGTCTATGTAAAGACATATGTGTCTATGCAAAGACATGTGTGTCTATGCAAAGACATATGTGTCTATGCAAAGACATGTGGGGTCATGGCAGTGTTATTGATGATCCCCAAAATGTAGACCACCCAGAAGTCAAGCAACTGTGGTATAACCACATGATGGAATATGACTTAGCAATAAAAAGGAAAAAAATACTTGATAGACATACAACATGGACTTCAAAAACATTAAGGCATGTGAAAGAAAACAGATATAGAAAACCACAGTGTGTGTGAACCCATGTATGTGAAATTTCCAGACCAGAGTTTGTACATGCCTTGAAGAGGTGGTGGGGAGTTACAGAAAACAGGCATGATGAAACTTTTAGGGGTGATGGACATGTATTGGACTGTGGAGTTGGTTATATAACTGTAAATTTATGAAACACCGGTTGAATCGCTTACAGTGACTGCCTTTTATGGTATTTATGCTTTATTACAGTAGAACTGTTATGAGTGTGTGTATGTGTTTGTATTTTGTTACTCTGATATCCCTAAAACTTTTTTTTTGTAGATATGGGAATCTATTCCTAATAAATATGTAACAAGTTCTGCATGGTAAACAACAGCAACCACCACAACACAAAAACAGGTGCTGGGGGAGGTGTTCCTGCAATAGTTACTTCCTGGGGTGGTTGTGAGGATTGTACCAGATAAATACATATTCTTCAATACATGTGAGATACTACTGTTATCTTTATGGCATTTCCCCACTTATTTTTAATTGCAAAACTATTTTTCCAGAACATTTGATAACCTCATACTTTGGGACCATATTTTGTATGGGACATTTTGTCCATACATTTTGTATATGGGCTTTTTTTCTTTACGCTGTTTAGTTAACTTTTTTTTCACTAATAAATGACTAATTTAATTTAAGGAATATCTCTTTTATACTTTTGGTGTAAATAGGTTGTTAGACTTAATGACTTCCCTGTATTTCTGAACCAATAAAATGTGAACTTGTGGGTTCTAGTGAGGACACAGAATTCTACAACAGGCTTTACATTTGATAAAATTCATATTATTTTTGAGAAATTGAATATAGAATGTTAGGCCAAATGTCTCTGAAAAACCAATACACATATTCTTTTTATGTCGGTCTGCCATTAGACACACTGAAAAATCCCACCTAGATGACCTTGTGATTTTGAAAGGCAAATACATCTGCTAGAGTGCTGTTTCTGGTTTCACTGGGAATTATTGTTAATTTTGCCCCCAAAAAGGCAGATTACCAAAACACATTAGTGTTTTGGGCATGTGCAGTATAGACCAATTTGGCCCAATTTAAGCCGTCAGCGCAAGATTGCACCCAAACAGAAGTGCTTGTGGAAATGAATTGACGACTCCAGTAGTTTTAAATCAATGCATGCTGGGCAATCAGACTCCTTTATCGCTCCCCAAAATGACCTGCTTAAAGAAAATTGAAGCACTGTTATAGTTGAGATAGCTGTGCAATCCACATGCTCAAAGTGGTGATCACCTTCAAATTTAAGCACTTAATTTAAGAGCTCCAATAATTTTAAATTGCTATGTGCTGCAAAGAGTGACAGACGGTTACCAGAGAGCGCCAGTATTTTTAAAACACTTCAGTGTTCAGTGTAATATATTTCTGTGGAAAGGTTCACAGCAAGTTGAAGCAAATTTCCAAATTAACACTGAAAAATGAAAAGCGACATGGCAACAAACTTCAGGTTGGTTTTCTTTTTTCTTTTCCGTCCCCCGGTCCCTCCCCAGCTTAAAAAAGCCTAGTCATTCATCTTTGCTTTGAATTGAAAAACCTTGGGGATTTGTCAGGAGCTAAAAATAAGTCCATCTTTAAAGTCTAGAGCCCCTTGGTGAGGGCACACTTGGCAGTAGTATATCTCTGCAGAGGAAAGTAGGGGAAATGGTCCAGGGAGCCAAAGTCAGAGTGTCACACTTTGATATTCCTTGTGCTCAGAAATCCCTGCTATGGTTTTCAGCCACCAGGGGAGGTAAGTTGGTTCCAGGCAACAAAATTTAGAGGATGCCATCTGGATGGCTCATAGAACCAGAGGCCAGTCTGGAAGCAATTTCGTGTCCGATTCTTCTCCTCTCCTATCTCAAGTTCTCTGCTTGCCATGCCTTGTACCCTTGCTGGCCAATCCAGCCTCCACCCACATGCCCCTGTCACTCCCCTCACTTGCCTGGCCCCTGGCTAGCTCAGCACCTAAGTGCCACATGCCATCACAGACCAGTCTGGCATTCACTTTGAGAGATAAGGCAAACCTTATCTCTTATTACCTGTCTCAAAAAACTGGAGACAGAATAATTTGCATGGTCACTGAAGGAGTGGTAGGCATCACCAGCCCCCCAGAAGTTTACCTAAAACCTCATTCCCTTAGAAGATAATCTGTGAGCATCCCCCACTTAGCTCACAGGAACCAATACTTTTCCCTTAGATGATAACCCATTTGTGAGCTGCCCCCAGTTATCTCACAGAAGCCAATATGTTAACCAATTTTATTATCCCCTCACCATTTGCCTTCCTTTAAAATACATCCTGAATTGTACCTGCCTGAGCCACTTTTTTCCTTTGTCTAAAACCTTTATAAGAACTTGTGGAGTCATTAAAATTTGCTGGATGATGCATACTTTTATTCAGTCCTGGTCTCTATGGTTCTGTTCATCTTTCTCATCTGTCCTCTCTTGTACTGTACATTCAGCTCTCAACACCTAAGTATCCTGCATTAAGTAACCAGTACAACATCCTTCTTTCCTTCTCATCTTCTTCTCCTTGCCTTTCTCTTTTTTCTTTTGTCTCACTCCTCTTGATGTGACATTCCCCTACACTTCCCCTGTATGTTGTGCTGGTAATTGTGGTTTAGTATTGGTCTCAACCTTCCTACTTTTATCTCTGTCTGAGCTGTACAAAATTCTACTTTGTGCTAGAGTCTAATTCCACCTCTCCCCTGCAATGGAATTCAAAATCAGCAGCCTTTAAGCTCTTAAATAAAAACTGAAGATATTTAAAAATCACTTCAATCAATTAAAAATCAATTTTAATTTGTTATATTTACATATGGTAGGGAAAGTGATCAGGCTTTTTCCTCATTTAGCCTGTATAAACAGTACCTGTGGTATTGTCTCTTCCCCATAGTTGTGTGGCCCAAAAGGCATGCGCATGTGTAAATGTGCTCACCTAGGAGAGAGGGAATAAAAATGCTGTCATGCAGCAAGCATGAGAGAATGCCAGGAAGGAAGAGACCAGAGAAAGTGTGTGAAGATTTTTGTGGGGATAGGGGGCTTGCCGGGATAGGGGGCTTGCCTGCCTTCCAATGCTATGGCCCTGCCCTGCCTGGTGTGTATGTATAACTGCTAGAACCAATAAAGAACCTACACAGATTGGTGAGCCTTATGCTTGCACTGCAATTGGCAGCACAATTGTAGTGCTTACACAATTGACAATGAGAATGGGATGGTTCAAGGCAGGCAGTTCAACACAGACAGGTGGTATAGACAGCAGGATGGTTCAACACAGACACATACATAATTATCTCTGTTAGGAATACATTTTTGACAAATGCGTGTACAGACACGTAACCACCACTTCTGTCTTGATGTAGAGTATTTGTCATATCGAAATGTTCCTTCATGCCTCTCTGTGGTCAGTTTCTCTTATCCTGGCCCCAGGAAACCACTTAGTCCTCTTCTGTCACTGAAGATTAATTGTACCTGACTCTTTACCAATGAAATGGTAATAATAATGTCCACCATCTGTTGTACTGAAGTTAAATGGGGATTCCGTATTTCCCAGTAACCCTAAAGTACAGAGCTTCTAAACCTGAGCTATTTCCCAAACCTGAAATAGCTCCCTAAAGCCTGCATTTCTCTAAAATTTTTGTGAGTTAAATATTTTAAGCTTCACTTATTTCCATGTTTGTTGTAATTTAAAAATTACATTGTTAATTACCTAACCCTCTGGTAAAAATAATGCTCCTGGAACAGTTACTCTCTTGACCTGTGGCTTCCAAAGCATGCTAACATACTGAGTCTCTCCCCCAGTGAGGAGCTGTCTTAGCTTGGAGAGCTACCTAAAATGTTTTTCCTAGCTAATCCTTTCTCAGAAAGGTTCTCACAAATAACCTCGAATTCTTTAAGGTTAGTCATGAACAAAACCTATTTTAGCAGTGTGGGACTTCTCAAAATTAATCTTGGGAAGGAACATAGCTTGAGAAAGCTTCCACTTGGCAACAGAATATGAGCAGAAGGCAAGGAAGCACCTTAGCAGCAGGCCTTTACAGGCTGAGGGGCTACTTCTAATGTGGGATTCTTAACTTTGCTTTACTAGGGTTTATCTAAAGATGATTTCATTATTGTTAGACCACCTTCACTGAGCTGCTTGTATGTCCCAGGCCTAGTTCAAGGCAGGCGATTGCTTTTTGCATTAAATTTGCAAGATGACCTTGCAAAGTTGAAACTACTATCTACTGTATTGGTGCAGAAATGGAACCCTTCAAATTATTGATGCAAATAACTTATACAAAGTCCCATAGCCAGAAAGTGGTAAATTTGCGATATGGCTATATCAGGTTTCCATGGGTATCCATCAAGAGCATCTCTGGATTAAAGCCTATATGGCTTTCCATACATGAAAGTCCAATGGGCTTTTAGTACAGACTTGGAATATCTGTCTATGGTTGAATGAGGTGCTGCTTTATGACCTTTCCCTTTCCCTCCACCATGCCTCTCAAACATCACTTCCTGGTCCAGACCTGGAAAGGGTGGTTTACTCTAGAAAAGCAGATCTCTGGGAAGGACAAATAGTTTTTATCTTACAAGAAAGGAAGCTAGGAGGGAAGTTGGTGAATGGTAGACCATGGCACTATGTAGGGGGCATTGCTCTCATGGGCTGTTTGGACCCGTGATATGGATGGACTGAAGGGGATTTGGATTCTAGTTTGAGCAGGAAGGGGGGATGTAGTTAGTATTCCTTGAATTGAAAGATACATTCTGTTGCAGGCAAATAGCACAGATATAGACAGGGCCTGTCTTTTGTGAAATGTGGGGGCTAGGGCACAACATGTCCTTGGTTCTGGGGAAGGATCCAGTTCCAAATGGAAGGAAGCTGAATATCTCAGTGCCTCCTGTCTCCCCGACAACCCTCTCAGGTCCCCAAAGAGGGAGGGTGACTTTTCATTTGGAACAATGCTAATGGAGTCATTCAGGTCAGTGTCTCTGAGATAAAATCTGTCACTCCCTTCTGCAGACTCATTATTTCTACCTTCAGGCTGCAAGGAGACAGCAGAACACTAGAGGATAGGGCTGCTTCCTCTCAGGGCTGACTCTCTCTCTCTCTCTCTCTCTCTCTCTCTCTCTCTCTCTCTCTCTCTGACTGTGGTCTTAAAGGTGTGATGAATTATGGAAAAACCTTTTGTGTTAAACAAAGAGGGTGTCAGTGTTTAAATTTCTTGCATAACATTTATTGCCCTAAAACTCTGCCCTGATTGACTTCAGGATATGTTTTGGTGTTGTCGTTTAATGGCTACAAAAATCAACAGTAGCAGTCTGGAATTTCACCCCACATACTTCTAATTGTTTGGTAATTTAAACAGAAAAGTGGCATTATGTTGACTAGGCGATTTAAAATTATGCTAAAGCAGGATTTTGCCAGCTGGATCCTTGGCCTTATCCAGGAACATACTTGACTGTGTTCAACAGGGACCACTAATCCATGGGGTGGAGAAGATGAACAGTTTTTACAGGGCTAGAGTTTTGCAGAAATCAGCAGACAGTCACTAATCAAGGTGCTAGAACCTCAGGATGAGTTGGGTATGCAAAGGTGGTTTAAGCAGCATTAGCAGCTTGCATTTTATGGGAGAAATTAAGAAACCTATGTGTTCAGCTGTCATGCAAAGATGAGAGGCCACCTTATGGAACAGAAAAGGTAGGGGTCTGAATTCTGGAGTTTTCCCACAAGTGCTTCCACAGATATATCCTTTCCTAACAATTTGATTCAGCTCTTCACCTTCCCATCCATATCCAGGAAGTTGTTGGCAATTCAGTGTCCTGCTCTTGTGGATTTCTAGATTTTTGCATCTGTCCAAACTCAAGTGCCTGAGGGGTTTCCTGAGTCTGGGGGCCTTGTTGAACAAAAGAACAAAGGGGTGTGTGGCTCTTTTTCTCTAGTGTAATTCAACAATGCCCAGAGATTGCTTTAAAGAATATCATGTATGCCTGCTTCCATGACCATGGTGCTCACACATTTCTCCCCTCACAACCAGAGGTGACTTTTGCGAGCTGTGAACCATTGTCTTTCTGGATTCTATATAAGTATTTCCAATATTTAAACTTAGGTTACTAAGCAGCCAAGTACTGTGCTGGTCAAAGAGACACTGTCTAGAGGACCCGCAGGTCTTGTGCATGGTTTCCAGAACCTGGCTCCTGGGATGTGCTCTACGGGGTCATCTCATCTTTTTCAGTAAGAGTGTGTCTTGCCTTCTCTGAGTGGGTAGCTAATCATCCTAGGTGTGGGAGCATTGCTCTTGACATTAGATTTGCCTTCATTCAGGCCAAGTGTGGGCAGTTTTAACTGAGTGTTCTCCACTGTGCATCCGACCTGGTTGCTTCATCAAGTGATGTGTGAGCAATTGCTGACTGGCTTTGCCCATTTCTTAATCATTTGTCAGGATTGAACATGAGTGGATTTAACATGGGACAAATATGTACACAGTACTTTGGGAACTCTTGGGCCCTACTAAGAAAGCCATGTGGGTCTTTGGTCAAAGATCAGACTATATCCTCTTAGATACCTATCCTACCAACTGTGAGAACTGTCTAGCAGTGTGGTCCTTCAGAACTTTGGGTTTCTCACTCATAAAGACTAGGTTTTCTCTATTATTTGAGTAACTAAGAAAAGCCATGCCTCCCATTAAGTCAGGGCTCCAGCAGTTATTTCCTTTGTGTTTTAGGTCAATTTCTCAGTGTGGTATGGCAACATCATCTCCTGGAGCTTTTTAGAAATGCAGAGTCTCAGGACCCTCCTCAGACCTTTTGACTCAGAATCTATTTCCAGATGCTCAGTAAGCACATTAAAGTTTGAGAAGCACTAACTTAATCTAGTGCTATTCTCCTGACCTTGGATCAGCAATGTTATCATCAGGAGTATGTTTGAACAGCTACTTCTTGGTGTCCCATGTTGCACCTAACTAAATCAGCAATCTTGCTATGGGAACGAAGACTCTGTGGTTTAAGAGTCTTTGGATATCTTGATGCACCATTGACTGATGTGAGTTTCAGTTATTGTCTCAACTTCAATGTTATAATAAGAACAATAATAATTGTATATTTCTGAGGTGCTTTAAGGATAAAAAATACATGAAATAATATAATAAAATAGAGTTCAATACAGTAGAATATGCTTTACTGTGCTAGAATATGTGTATGGAGTAGAAATAGTATATTTGTGAGCAGAACTTGGTAGTGTGCAGTGAATGGTGGGGCTGGGAGTGGGATGGATCTGTGAGGTATAGATGAGTTATGGTGCTATGGTTTCAAACCAACGCACCTTGGCTAAATTAAACAAAATAGATTTTGTTAGAACAATAGAGGGTAGGTCATATCATTAAAATGGAAAGATAAACGATGAACCTCTAGTGCGTAGAAAAAAAAAGCAATAAGGAAAGAAGCTCTAGGGATCCAGGAACTAATAAATGGTCTGTCCAAGCATCGTCAGCAGGATGAATCACCACCCATTGCCCTTGGGCCATCCCACTCAAGATCCAAATTCTAGTAAAGAATCTACTTGGCAGGCTGTGTCCCTTCCCCCGAGGACAAGGTACCTGAATTGCTCCATGTAGTGAGGGTGGTGGGATGTCTCAAAGGAATATACTGTTGTCACCAAAAATGTGAAAACTGGAATGAAAACAGGCAAAACCATCAGATGCCCAGGACATATTTCTAATGCCAATATTCTGAGTGGAACATGATATATAGATCTTGACCCTTGCAGTAATGAGGAATTGTGGAGCGGCAAGCTGAAAGCAGGAGTTAGGCAGAGGATACCTTAATGGCTGTCTTCTAGCATGCAGCAGTGTGAGTTTTCTTCATATCCACACTTGAGTAGGTTTGCCTGGATGGTTAAAGCAGTTGTGTGTCCCACCAGGAATCAGGTGACACATCATGTGTACAACTGTTGCTCACGTGTCCCCTGCTACCTTCAAGCTGTAAAGTTTCCTTTGAGAAAACACAGCTTTTGACCTTCCTGGTTAGGTAGCCTAAGCAGCCAACCAGGGGGTTTACAGCAAAACATGGGCAATGACACAGAGGACATCTTTTCCTTTCGCGGTTTTATCAATGATCATTTATAAGGACATGTTCAGGTTGGAAATGGACCACATTATTTCCATGCATTGTTTAGAGGAATATTTTGTTCACGTGGGAAAAATGGCTACATGTACCTTGAGCTCTGTTCCTAATATTTTTTTCCTTTTGATTCAACACATTAATCATAGCAATGACCCTCAGTGTGTATGAGTTTTCCCTGGTGTCTGTCTGTACCATGGTAACAGTAGCTGGTACTGCTTGTGAGTGGGAAACGGCAGGGATGCTGCCTTATTTAAGGTGGATGTGCAATGAAAAAAGAATTTACAAATGATTTTGCTAATCACCCTGAGTATAATCTGGAATGTTTGTTAATCAAAGTGCCTGGAGAAGCTGGGCAGTTCAGTAGGTAACAGCACCTGCCTTTCTGAGAAAGGCAGGTGTTAGCCTTTGACTCATCTTTTCACGTGTTCCAGGAAACGTCACAATAGAGACACCCATGATTATAACACAAAGCCGCTTTTGAAGCTGCCAATAGACCATAGACAAGATAGCCAATATTAATTCAGAAAAGCTAAATATTTTCGGACCTGAAATTATGTTGAGTTCCTACCTCAATATTATGATGTGCTTACATCTGCAGGAGGGGAAAAGTCTGAGATAAGCTGTTGAGAATGGATATAACAGTATCTCCTCTTATGAAAGGGTGTTCATCCTGAAGCCCAATGGAAGTGAGAAATCACATATAGTTGAGATTACCCTTGAAAATTTCTTAAATTTTAAGTTAAGTTCAGTGACAAACGTTTTGCATTGTGTCTACTTATAGAACAATCTAATATGTAGCATATATACCTGTGTTGTAATCCTAGTAAATATATTCATATAATTTAATAAATCAGATATGAATATAATCATATTTATAAAATATCATTTATATTGTAATGTTTATGTGAATATAAATGAGCTATGCATGTTTACACACACACATATACACATACACACATACGTAGCTTCTGTAGTTGGATACATGATCAAAGTGTAATTCTACAGCATTTTTGTTCTATAAGCAACTATATCTATATTTGAAGTTCCAGAAGTCATGGCACATGTGATTAACTTCTCTTCACCTCAAGGCTTTGTTAGGAGTAGAAAGTGCCTTCTGTTGTCTCCATTTGGAATTTTCTCATTTTGCTCCTGCTCTCAGGTATAATCTGAATTCAGCATTTGGCAATTGTCCTGACTTCCTTTGCTTAAACACTATGAATTTTAGCAAAGTATAAATATACAGCAAGGCTTATTTTTGAAGTCTGTTTTTTTGTTTTTTTTTTAATCAATCTTAGTTTTGGACCTGAGTAATTAGGTAGCATAAGAAGCCAAAGAAATTGCTAGTCTGCTAGAAATGCCTTTAGGAATGGCAATTGTTCAGTAGCCATTCAAAGAAAAACTGAACATGCCTGGCAAATGGATGATATTTTAAATCCTCATAATTTATTTACTCTTATTTTAACCATCATAAAAATTGTAGTCTATCAATTATACATGAAACTGCATATTAGAATCCAGAGGAGAAACACACTGGCACGACTTTCCCTTCAGCCTGGTCACCTCGAATTATAAACAAGTTGGTTCTCTATTTATGTCCCTTTGCAAAAATGCACATACATATTACATATGTTAAGTGTTATGTAAATCAGTAGTTATCATTGCTGTACACACCATTTTACTACCAACTCCAATTCAAATTTCATAAACAACAGCTTCTCAAATGTGACATCTAGAATTTTCCTCTCCAATGACCTCTGTTTCATTGAGTATCTTGCTTACCTTCTCTTTTTTTTGTAGTTATGAAGCAAATGAGGCCAGGCTGAAAACTAAATTTTGCTCTGTCCTACTTGAAGAAGATGATATATTAGGAGTAGTTTCTGATTCTTTGGTAAATTATTTTGGCACTGTTTTTTTCTGGACTAACTATAAAGAATTGAAATTGGGTTTTGAGTGTCGTTCTCAGAACCCATCTCATTATATCAGACTCATATCTATATTGGGTCATGGAAAAAATGTATGTATGGGAGCCTGGGGATCAGGCGTGGTGCGTAGGGGTGGGGGTGTGTGTCCATATTAGGGTATATAGAAAAACAACTTGTGTTCAAAATGAAATTTTCCATTGGGTTTTCTCTGCTTGGAGAATATTCTAAGGAAACTCAGCTGACAGCAGGAGGACTGCCTTCCCTGGGCCCCAAATATGCATAATACCTTCTGTTATGACAGGGCTCTCTTAATTGTCGGTTCAGGTTGTTCGGAATGACAGGAATAAAACAGAAAACAAGAGTTTTGTGTGGAATAAGAGTAGAGTTCATCACGGCTATTAAAAATTCTAATGACATGAAAGCCAATTATGGTGGCTTCAGGTGGTTATTCTGAATGCACTTAGATACGTGACAGGTGAGGTAAACATTTCAGCCCCAGACAGCTCCATTAATTAATTACCACTCAGGATTCTGAAGCTTGCTTAGATGCTTCCAGAGCCATGTGGAATACTTATAAGATGTATATTCTAGGCAAGTCCAGACAGGCAAACTAGGTACTTAATAATATTTTTTTTCCATGTTCTTGTTTGACATTTATTTATTAGTTCTAATTTTAAAATAACTTCCTCTCACATTCCATTTTCTCTATAGAGAAACTTCTAGTGAAAAGAAAATTCTATAGCAACTGAAAAAGAAAAAAAATGTGTCTGAAGAGGGCAGCCTTTCCACAATTTCCTGGAACTTAATCCACTTAAATACACATTGCATTGGGTAACTAATTTTTTGTGTGTGATTTAATGCCTGTGAATGCTTTTATACATACTGGCTCTAAATCTTATTTTCTTAGAATTCAGCTTAGTTCCCCTTTTCTATCTTCTTCATGTATGTATTGTCTCAATAGTGTAGATAACAACAACCTTCTAAAATAGATGGCTATATTTGGAAGAACTAACTCCCCTTTCCAAGTTACTTATGAAGATTTTAATGGAATACAGTAGATCATTTCTGTATAAAGTTTTAAACTTTAGAGTAAATTTCTTTTAAGAACTATGAAATATTTGGTTTCTGGGGTGGCGGGGGAATGGAAGTATATCTTTCTACTTTGTACACTTTTTATAGCTGCAAGAAGGGTCAGCCACATGATGACTTTCAGGAAGAGCAATAAAAGTATTCTCTCCAACATACTCTGTTTAGTCAGTGAGCAGAGACTTCAAAAGCTTTCCATTTGTAAACACATTCATTCTGGAGTGTGCAAGCCGAGTGTCTTTTGTCTAAGGCAGCTAGCATGAAAACAGACCCCTAAGGTAGGCTGACTGTCCTAACCAGGCTCTCCAGACTACCCATAGCCACGTCATCACTTCAGAGCCTTGTCACAGGTGCTTTATGGAAGGGAGGTTCATTGAAACTCAGCTGGTGTCTGGTGACATTCTTGCCGAGAACTTAATTGTCCCAATCTGTTTCACAGTGAAGATGAAATGGTGGGAACAAATCCAGGATAAAACTGCAAGACTGCAGTATCCTGGAACATGTTCTTCAGTGGGAAAAGTTCTTAGAGTTACATGTCTGTGTGATGAGGGGAAGTGTGGAGATACAAAAAGAGTTTTTAACTTAAAAAGCAAAAAGGATTGGGGGAGGATGGGTTAGTGAATCAACTCTGAACCTCCTCTGACTTTGAAAAGCCTTGTGGATTTTAGTGCTTTGGTGGTTTCTAAGTTCAGGGAAGTTTGACTATCCTGAGGATTCTCATAGTTTTGAGGAAAAAATGATTAGGCTGAAACTACAGGTTAGTGATAGTTGGTTCTAAGAAACTGGGTTCCAGGTTCCAGCTAGTTCTGTCACTTGAGTCATTCCATTTAACATTGTCCAGTGTGTTGCAGCATTAATGTGACATTGCTTTGAAAATTAGTGAATATGAGCAGTAGGTTCATTTTCTTAGAAATTTGACTTTAGTTCATAGAAGAGCAGAACTAATGTGGTTTATGGCACAGAATTAGTCTCAGATTCAGGAGGAGAAAAATCCCACTTTCCAGATTTTTTTAAAAAAATATACTTTACATGGCAGACAACCTCCGATAATCCCTGTCTCCTGGTGTTCACACCCTGGGGGGGAGGTCCCCTCTCACATTGTACCAGGATCTATTTGGCCAATAGTAACCAATTATCATAGACCACTGATGTATAAATTCAAGGTTTCTTCCATTTGAATGAACTCCAACAACACCTGACAACTATGTGTGTTTTACTAAGGCACTCTGCCAGACCTTTAATTTGTTAATGTGTTCAATGAAATCAACTTTGATTCTCAGTTCTGGTTATGTTAGTGCCATGACACTTTCTGGAGGTAATGACTTGACCCCTAACTTTCTAATATAATGGTTTTCACACTACAAGTTCCAAAAGTGATCATCACTTTTGGGGTGAGGATAAGAGGAAGTGATAAGCAGGGCAAACTGTCAATCAGTTTTCCACAAAACAGACACAAGACACCAAACATTTTTTTTAAACTTTCTGTTTTGGGACTAGTCCATGTTTGAAAATCTAAGTATGGCTTAAAGTGTTCATTGACCCTCCAAATTCCAAACTAGTTTTCTGAGGACTTAGAATCAAATTATTCACTTAAGATTATATTCATGGCAATTTTGGTAATTCTTTATTCTTTCAGGTACATTGTGTCTACCTAGATCAAGTTAGCTAAGACTAGATTGATTTTATTGAGAAGGATATTCAATATCCAATAATTAAATGTGAGGTGGAGAGGGGGTTATGTAGAGAGGGCATGAGTAAAAGAGACAAGAGGGGTTGAAAAAGGGTTATGAGGGGAAGGAAGGAGAAGATAGGAGACAATATCTACAAAGTAGGTTTCTCTGGACAAAAAATGTTGGGACACTGACTTGGACAAATAAGCCCATACATGGGTCTTTGGAACAGAAATTCTCAGCACTATTTATATAGCAAAATATCTAACTGTTCCTCAGAAGAACGTGTAGAATAGTGTCCTGGTTTAATTTCCTGTTTTCCATTGTACTTAAACATTTCAGTGTGGGACAAGGACTGTATATAAATTCCACCCTACAGAGTTCAAGTCTGCTCCGGCATGTCTTGGCAAATAAAGTTTTATTGGAACATGGCATCTCTCATTCATTTATATATTGTCTACAGATGCTTTCATGCTCCATTGGCAGAATCGAGTAGATGTGAAAGAGACCCTATGGCCCACAAAGCCTAAAATATTTACTATATGGCCCATTTTAGAAAAAGTATACTAACCCCTTAGTTGGAACATTTCAGAAATATAGCATTAGCTGAAATCGATCAAAGAACTATTTTTCAGGTCATTCTGTGGGTTCAGTTGATCTCTAACACAGATGGAAAAATACTGAGTCAGCTCAGCCCCCCCCCCTTATGTGAATGTGCTTCCCTTCAGCCCTTACTGTCTTGAAAGCTGAACTCCCTGCACTGCCCTATTATACAGCTGCTAGAGGAAGATTTCTGTTTTTCTGAGACATGGAGTGGCAGATGGGGTCCAGTAGCTAAAGTGAATCTGTTCTTTTTTGTTAGATACAGCAAGATCAAGTTGAGTTACAGAGAAAGCTGCATGATAACAGGAAGCTTATCATTTATTTACTGAGCATGCTTTTTAGTCTTGTGCAGGAAAGGAGCTAGAGGTTACCTTGTGCTCTCATCTTCAGGGACTTGAATTTCTCTGTCTCCTTGAAGAAAGTGACTACAAGAAATATTAACTAGAAGTGTGAAAATTCAGGGACTTAATTTTTTAAAATAGATCTGAAGGGGAAAAAGTCCTAAAATGTACCCCCCCCCAATAATTAAGAGAATAATGTCTTCTACTCTTTTAGGTATGATGATAAAGATACTATATTCTTTCTATAGACTTTTGTTCACATCACGACAAAAGATGAATAATTTTGCAGCCAATAAAGTAAATTAGCTATGTATTGTTATGTAACAAATTATCCCAATATTTAGCAGCTAAACCACAGATATTGGTTATCTTGAAGTTTCTGAGCATAAGGAGTATGAGAACAAACTAGTTATGAGTTAGAGTCTCTTTTGTACTCAAGCCTTTAACCAGGGTTTCAGACTCTGAAAATGTAGCTGGAGATAAAGGGTGAGCATTCAGCTTCACTCATGGGACTGTTGGTAATAGGTTTCAAATTTTCAATTCCTCACCATACAGGACTGTCCGTATGGTGGGTAATAAATGATTTCTCCCCAGATAATCCAAGAGTGAGAGAGTATACCCAAGCTCCTAATCTAATCTAGCAATTGACTTATCATTATCTTACTGTTTTCTATTGCTCAAACATACCAACCCTGTCATATCTGGGGTTGGGGTGGGGTGGGGGAACTTCAAAATGTTGTGTCTAGCAGAGGTCACTGAGGTCTTGAAGTCTTGTCATTTACAGAGATACTGTGGTTGACGAAACCTCCTATCTCCCCAAGCCTTACCACTGCCACAGATACTCAAAGCCCAAGACCAGGGAATTGGGCCTCAAATCAACTTTGTCCATATAAGACCATTACTAGCCCACAAAGTAACTCTTTGTAAATGAGAATGACACTTTCCTAAGATATTTTACTTCCACCTGTGGGAAAATTGTCTTACTATACCAATTTTTTTATAGCAAGGTGATGTACTACTTTTGCTGGAAAGTGTGGTAATATAATTACATATGATTTTTCCCAGGGGCTATAATTACATATGATTTTTCCCAGGGGCGGGAGGCAGGGCGGGGAGAATGTTTGTTGTGAATGACTCCCATATGCAGCTTTTGTATGTTTGGAAGGGGTAACATCCCTCACAGTAGAGTAGTGTGTGCCTTTACCTCCCTCAGTGGATTACAAATTCTTTGAGGGTTAAGACTGAGTTCATGCAAACATGCATTTATTTGTTCAAGCCATATATGCTTAAATACTACTATGTACATGGTAGTAAAAATGATGGATAGTGAAAAAAATACTGAAAAGGACAAGGACATTGTTTCCTTGGTACTTATATTCTAGTGAGGAGTATAAACATGGACAGCAAAATAAATATATGAAGATAACTTCAGCTAATGATAGGAGCTGTGATGAAAGTATAGTGAATGTATTGTACTTGGTGAGTGGACTTGCATGTGGTTCATGGGACATGGTCGAGGGGGATAGAGAGGAAAAAGCCTCTCTGGGAAGCGTCTCATCTGTCCTTATAATCCCTGTTGCTAATAGATTGAATATATGGAATAATATGCATATATAGTTAAGGTGTAGTGAGGGATCAGAGATCCAGCAAACAAAAACCGTGAGAGCACCATTTTGATTTCATATTTTAGTGTTTGTTAGTTTAATTGCTAGAGAAAGATGAAGTCTGCATCTACATTTGATTTTGTTCTAAGCAAAGCACCTAGACTTGGTGAAGTTTCCTTCTATACGAGACTCGTTTTCATCACCACCAAGAAATAAATAAAACCAAGAGGCAAAACCTATTGAATACAGTTGCTAAATCAGTTTTTAGTACTTAATTGTATTAAAATTTCCTCACCCCCTTTTTTTTAGCTAACTTAGATATAGCTTATTTTTCATTTGTAATGGAATGAGGACACAATTACTAACTCATCCAATTTCAGATTTCACATCTTCAAAAGGAGGAGAGTAGAGATTTTGGAGGTGACCCAGAGGAGGACAGTGAAATGATTGAAAGACTAGAAAGTAGGGCATATAGAGAAAGGTTAAGTAAAACTGGTTGATTGAATGGAGAAAATGCCAAAGGATGCTTAGCATTAGAAAGAGGAGGGGGATAAATGAACTGCTTGTCATATACTGTTACAATCTGTGCTTTTATTGAAACTGCAAAGATTTAGGTCAACTCTTAGATAGCATTCCTTATCCAGGTGTTAGGATTCCTGTAGCATTAGAAGTATGCCAGAACTTCTTGACTGTACTAGTTGGTCCAGAGTTCTGGGATTCCAAATTTGAACTCAATCATTTCTTATTAAAATGAGGATAATTGGTCCATGATTATGTTTATAAAAGGTCAGGAGGGTCAAGACTCCTATGCATCTAGTGGGCTCTGACAGTATAAGTCCCAAGTAAGTGCTAAAACAATGTTGCAACACATATTGGAATGTGTCTTCCTGGATATCACAGCTCTGATGAGGTATGAGTATGTTCTTTCTCTCAATAGGTAAATTGTCAGAGACTCCAGACCATCACCCCACACCCTTTTTGTTCTTTATCAATTTCTTTTTCTTAAGCTTGCCTGGTGTGCATAATTACTGGTGGTAAAGATTTTTTCTTTTCTGATAGCTACTTATTAAGGTATGTGTGGGTAGAACCTTTACCACTTGTACTTTATCAAATTTCTTGCCCTGAAAGGAAGGTTTCTGAGTCAGCTTTCCCTACTTCACTTATTAAAAATGTTACTGCCATTTAGCTTATTTGCTTATTTGGTCTTGTTTCTTACATGATTCATCTCACTGGAGTTGGAAATATGATTTTCCATCTAAAATCCCAAAAGGATGCCTGTCATCCAGAGTTCATTCTGTCTGAATAACCCATGTTGGTTCCTGGATCGTATTTGTCAATGACTTTTTGTGCTAAGATGTTAAATGCAGATGTCTAATTGGCACCTTCCAATGATATTTATTGGTTTTTCATTTTTTGCTCTTCAAATATGCTCAAGACTTAAGGCAGAAGAAGGCAGCAAATCGAAAAATGTACATATTCCCAATGTTGCTTGTCTTCCAGTGATGGGCAATTAGACTTGGAGGAAGCTGACTGAGCAAAGGACAGTTACGGTGCAGAGGACAGTGGCTGGCTGGCTGGCAGCTCGGCAGTCTTGCTGCAGCCTCTGACAGCTCCCCTCAGTTATAAACTGCCATTGAATTGGGTCTATCTGAGGGTTTCTGCACAGCCCTCTTTCCTTTGCTTAACAAAATACTCTACAAAGGAAGCCTCTTGGTAGCACTCTACCTGTTTTTGTCATTAAATGCTTTAGGCTCTCTTCATCCTGAACTCCTTTCTCTATGAAATAAGTAACCTGGATTTCCACAAGACTTACCAGTCTGGGGGAAGGGAGACAAAAATGATGCAAGAGGGGTAACTATTTTAGTTTAAACGTTTCTAGATCCTGCCTTCTTTTGCAGATATCTTGTTCTTTGAAAGTCACCCATCTTATTTCTGAGATATATTATGTGGTACAACCATGAGCCACTATGCTCAACTTCAAAGTAATGTCTGTCATTTTCTTTATTTCTTGCCCAGTTAGTTTATCAATTGATAGTGTGTATGAAGTTATATTAAGGGTCTTCCATCCTAATACTTTGAAATGTGGATCAGTGGTACTACACTTTCTATGAAGTTATAGTAGACATTAAGACTCTCAGCTCCAATTTTTATTGTATTTGTACTTCAAAATGTCACTTCCATCATCACTGCCTCCTACCTACAGAAGCAATCTCCTCTTCATACTTGCTAAAGTCAAATAAAGTTTGCTGAGGCTATTGATTATATTTTAGTTGACTGAGCACTTATTATGTTCCAGCCACAGGCATATCTGGATACTTGAATAAATAAGAACTACTCCAGACTTTTCTCTCCAACCCCCACATCTTGTAGAACACATGGCATATAAGAGGGGAAGGTACATTTAGGAAAATTATGACAGTGTGATAACAGTTTTGATAAGGGATAAATACAGATGTATTGGAAATATATTAGAAGGGGAATAGCCCTGTCTTCATATTCAGGGATGCTTTTTCAAGGGATGGGGGTTGGATATATAAACTGAAACGCTTACCTAGCCATTTAATTTACTGTGGTGGTTCAAGGTTCAATCTATATCAGTAGATTAAAAATTAGATTCTTTCCCTCAAGCATCTTACCACAATTTCCTGAACTATTTCTCTGGAGTTTGAGAGTTCATTTTATCTGTTTTGAGAAAACTGCTATCAATAACATCCTTGGTCTTCACACTTATACTCCTCATCATCCTTGTCCATCAATGGATATGTATAAAGTAGAAATGTATGGGATCAGAGAGTTTGATTTTTAAATAAGCATGCCTATTCTAGTCTGAGTTTTTATTAACCACTGCTCGGAAAGACATTAGTATGGGAGAACAAGGGTGTCATTACATTTTTTTCAGGTGAGTTTATTTTGTCTAAGTTGAAGCTCCATCAAAAAAATTATGGCTGTTTTATTCAAAATGTTAAGCATTTCAATCATATTTTTAGTTTTGTACTATGAAACTGATTTTTCTTACATAGTAATATTCATCGAAAGATATGGTATATTTCTGAACATTATTGTATTGCTAAGGTCTCTAATTAATGTTGATCAATGCTTTGCTCTCTCTTTCCTTTTACATTTACCCTTAACACTAGAAAGGACATAAAGTATGTGAATCACAACAGATTGCAATTACCATTATAAAGTTAATTATACTTGTGTCAATGCTTAAATACAGCATGACCTTTAGAAAAAAGTTAAGTGTGACCATGGAAATATTGTGATACTTATCAAGGGGAGATGGATGTGCATTTGCTATTGAGTTATAATTGCATCTAAATGCACAAGTGCCCATCTTCTGCCCTACCTACTCAAGTTTCCTTAATGATTTAGGTCATATGCTACTAGTTATACATCTCACTCTCCGTTAGTTGTACTTTGAAAGTCAGTGCTTGATTTTATTTATCATAATTTTATTTTTGTAAAAATGAAATTTTTATTTTATCAAATTAAAAAAAAATCCCCAAATCTTTCAAGAAGACAAGAGATAACTAATATTGGTGAGGATGTGAGCAAAAGGGAACTCTTTTACAATGTTGGTGGGAAGGTAATTTGATTTGGACACTATGGAAAACAATTTGGAGGTTCTAAATAATTCAAAACAGAATTTCCGTATTAACCAATAATTTTGTTTTGGGGTATTTATCCAAAGATAATGAAAGCAATATTGAAGAGGTGTCTGCACTTCCAGATTCATTGCAGTGTTATTTAGAATAGTCAAGATATGGAAATGATTTAAGTGTCCATCGCAGAATGATTGGATAAAGATGTGGCCTATAAACTGAATGATATTCCATTGCATATATATATGCTGTTACATATGTAAAATATATAGTCTATACTGTTATTGCCCGTAGATATATATACAATATAATATTCCTTCATGGAGAAGAAATCCTGCTATTTGTGACAATGTGAATGAACTTTGGAGACATTTCTTGCTAAATATTATAAGACAGATAAAAACAGACAAATATTGTATAAACTTATACATGGTACCCAAAAAAACAGAACTTATGAAAACTAAGTAAAATGGTGATTACCAGGGACTGGACTGTGAGGAATGAGGGACATGTTATCAAAGATACAAGATTGCAGCTAGTAGATAAATCAATCCTGGAAATCTAATGCACAACACAGAGAGCATATAAACTATATGCTCTAAACTATAAACCTCCCATTTGCTATGGGACTATATCTTAAATCTAGATCTTAAATATCATGGTTCTCAATATAAAAAGACAATGATAATTATGCAACATGTAAGGGATAACCAACTACAATGGTAATCATGATGCAATATATAAATGCATTCCATCCATGCCTTGTACTTTTTGGATGTATGCAATGTCATATATAAACTGCATATAAATTAAAACCCCCATTTTTAATTTTTCTGATAATAAATATATCACTGTTAGACTCTATGTTGTGACATAAAACAATGACATATTATATTCCTAAAATGTCATGCATGTAAAATTCTGATGATGAATTCTAAAGTCCTATGATTTAGAGATTTGAAGAGACGATGCTGAATCCCAAATTAGGCTAGAAAACCAGCTGGCATCCCTTTTCTGAAAATGCAGGAAAAAGGGAGGCTATTAAAATATTCCGGAAAGGGACTGTTCTGGATTATTAGCATTGATAGTTAACTGAGTTTTAAGAAGTTCTTTTTCAGAATTTGAAATACATATACCAGAAAGGAATCTAATCTTTCCATGGAAATTCAGTGTTGCTTCTGTAATCAGTAATCATTTCTACACTTTAAAGGTACAGGATCATTTAATTGCATAGAATTGGGCTGGAAAGGAAGAGGAGCATCTAATTTGGCCTTATTTTGTAATTAGGAAAATGAGCATCAGAGAAGGCACACAATCATTTAGTGGTAAAAACTGATACATTTGAAGTTCACTCGTATGGCCTCTCACTGTGGAAATATGTTTGTTTGGTTAACTTCTAGTTATGTCCTTGATAGTTCTCCCTTCATCCAAGTTGAAAACTGAAATCATCCCCTCACACTTTGCTATACAGTCCAATCTCATTAACCTCAGTGAGACAGGAGAGACTGGGAAGGGCTGGAGAGCTTGTCCCAGTCCTGCCTATTTAGATGGGCAGATGCTAGAGGGAAGTTGAATTGAGCAGGCAGAACACAGCATTTAGCTAGCATGCCAACCTCTCTGTGGCAGAGATTCAGGAAAGCTGTGAGAATCAGCAAAGGCCAGCTCAGAATTACACGAGGATTCTGAAAGGCAGATGGAATGCGGTGATGGTGAATGCAGGAGTTGGCAATATTTTACCGGTCTATTGATGGTTTTCCAAAAACACCAGTCATTTACTCATCTTCACACCTCCATCATCCTGTTCTTTCTGCCTGAAGTATTCATAAGTTTCTGGTGAATTGAAGCCTTGCAGTTTGACTCTTCATTGGAATAGCTAACAAAGTGTATATCATTACACCCTATAAGTAACAGAAAATGTGTCAGTGATCTGAGAAGGGATTAGGCCATAATAGGTGATCAGATACTCAACAGGATCAGGTTAGCATGTCTACTCATCACTTGACCTTTTCCTCATGGTCACAAAATAGATAGTTGCTCCAGCTCTTTGTACTACATCTGCATTTAGAGAGAAAAGAGAACCATGAAAAAGTTTGAAGTCTTATCTTCTCTCTTTTATCAGAGAGGCAATGAAGTTCTCAGAAATCTCTGCCTACCCAAGCCCCTTCCCCCCCAAAATAAATCCCTGTCCCCCAGAAAATTTAGACTCAAGGAATGTTGAGTCATGAGTAGGTAGTTTTTCTAGCTTTTATGGTAAAAGGAAGCAAAGAAGAAATGTGTTTAAGAATGGTTTTGGATTAACTAATCTACAATGAACCTCTGACATCTTACAAACTAGAAAGCCTATACCAATGATAGGACCAGGTCATTCCTAAAACAAAAGATCTTTTTATAACAAGAATAACCAACTTGCAAATGACCTCACTTATCACTAGGGTATTTGTACACCAATCAAGTGGAAGCTTAGAGTAAAATACCTTATTACTTGCTTGTTGAATGAATGCTTAATATGGGTGTAGCATTTTGTATGCAAAGTATTTTACAACTATTATCTTACTGGAGTCTTATAGAAATCTTCTGATAGGAAAATTATTATTCTGGTGAGTGTTTGAGTGACTTACAACAGATTAAGCAAGTAGTATCAACTGAGATTTGGATTTATATTTTTAAAATTTTTTATTGAGTTAATATTGGTTTACAACCTTATGTGCATATTAGAAGTGTTGGATCCCATTTGGGCATTGTCGCTATTCATTATGTTTGCTTTTAAAGAAACACAACGGAAAGATTAGTTTGATAGAGTCTAAGATGTGTTCATTTATGCAACTATAAATGCTAAATGAAAACTTCGTCTAAGAGAAGTACAAAGTATTTCTGGTTCATTTGCTCGATTGACATCTCTTTTTTTCCTTCCACTTTTCAGAGATCCTCAGCCAGCAAGACTTCAGGTGCTCCTTCCTATAGCAGATGGTCTAGTTCACAGCCACATCAGGTAAGATGCTCTTTTTAAGAAACTTGACATGCTTATTTTCCTTGGAGTGTGCTTCAACTTACAAGTATTTTGTCACTGGACAAATGCATAGAGTATTGGTTTCTTGCCTAGTCTCACCTTGAAGGTGGTGCTTCTTGACAAAGGTTGTGCAGTTCTTCATTGCTTTTTTTTCTGATCTCAAGTTTTGGGTCAGGGTGATGGGTCGTGGAGGCCAATGACTGGAAAGGCTGAAGCACCACCTTCAAAGCCCTCCTCAGTGGTCTGCTGATGAAACCAACCATGTTATTATCATAAGTGAATTTTGCCTTATTTTTATTTGACCAGTGGTTATCTCATCTTCCCTTTTCTCCAGGAGATCCTGTCCACTCTCATCTGTATGCATCTATATACACACATGTGTATGGCACCTGATGTCTCTACCATTGGAGTACATACAGCAACATATCAGACAACATAGTAATATTACAATGGACCACTTTTTGTTTTTATGCCTACTTACCAGGGTGATTAACAACCTCTATTCAGGTCAAATAATACAGAACATTATTTAACCTCTCAAGGGGGACTTGAGCCAGTAGAATGCTGTTATGTTGCTGTGTAAACCAAACAGGATCTTTTCTGTTGGTGTTAGTTTTACAGGAGACACACTGTGGCCACATGGGCTTCTTTTTGAAGCAGCTTGTGATGAGAACACTGAATTTGGACTCGAAAACCTGGGAAGGACTTATATTCAAATCTGCTAGTTATGAAATCAAAAAGTAAGCTATTGGTCTTTTGCTTTATTGGTCAAAAGTCTTTCTTAGACTTTCCAGGAAACTTCAACTGACTGCAGTGATTACAAGAGGGTCACATTCTTAATGGTTTCTACTCACATTCTTCTGATGGGTGATAATTTGCTCCAACTTCAGCCTGTGGGAACTCTTTCTGTTACCTTGTTTTCCTTGCCGTTAGTAATTGACATTGATCAATAAAACAATACCAAAAGAAGGTAATAAGAGAGAAATAAATTCTCCCATGATGCAATATTTTATCACAATGCCTATTTTTATATGAATTTGTTGGTAGAAATTGAAGTCAGCTTTGGGTGGATGCTATGCTTTCTGTTATCTTTGGAAGGACATATTGCTTTGTGAATGTAAGCTGGAAAAAAGACATGGTATAGAAAGAGGGATGGTGACACCAGTCAAATAGGTTACTTTGAATATTCAGATTTTCTGTCCTTGCTTCTTCAGAGGCACAACTTATTTCTGATTTCTGTTCTCAGATATTCTAAGCACAGAATATAATAAATTACTGAATAGACCTTTTGCTTACCCTGAAAAAGACTTTGAAGATGTTCCAGTATGTCCTCACAGACTATGGATAGTGATTCCTGAGATTATATTGATTGACCAGTTTTATACAAATTCAGTTGGTCTAGAGTTCTATGGTTTTCTGTCCTTGACTCATTTGGTTTTATAAGTCACTATGATTCTTTTAGGAATTTTTCAAATAGATAATTGAATGCTGGCCCTGGAAAATACTTTTTATGTTGCAATGTGATCACAAACATGAAGATAAGGGAATATTGAGGACATTATAAAGCTGAGAAGAAATCCTTCTACTTTCTAATGTTATAGTGACCTTATTTTATGAATAGATGGTATTTGTGTTGCTTTCAGTACTTTAGGCAAATTAAAATGGTGACCATCTTATAGAGTGTCCCAATTTTTCTTTATGTATATTATGTATTTCATATATTTTAATATATATATGAAATCCAAGAGCAAAAAGAGCTACCCGAGATGGGTTTCATTTTTACTCTTTCACATGCTGACAGAGGTTTGGTTGTGTGGGAGGCTTTCAATATTATCAGAGCTTTTTTGACTGGGGGACATATTTTAATGGTTTTTCTAGATGTTGCTATGATTAAAACTAATAATTCTGACATTTCTTTGTATTAGGATTCCTTTACTCTAAGTGAGAGGAGCAGTAAGTTCTTTATATCGTGTGTGTTTTCTTAGTGATCACCTACTATGATAGTCACCAGCCCCTTTGCTTTCAAATGTACTCCATGTCCATCCCTCGACAATTGCTTTCTTGGGCGTCCCTTGCTAACTGACTTCTGTACAGATCCTCCCAATGGGAGGTATTGCTGACAGAGTGGAAAAAGGTGGTGGTGGGGAATGGGGAACAGAATGTATTTCTCCTTCCCTGTGTGCTTTGGCTAGTAGCTCTCCATAATCTGAACCTTTGTGTGAATGCGAGGTGGATCAGGCAGCCCTGACTTCTACTTTCAGGTAGAGTTCTCCTTTCCTGTTAGGAGTTGGGTATGGAATGAAGAAGAAAATGAGATGGAAGAGATTGATAGTGATCTGTGAGGCTAGCCCACAGAATGGGGATCCTGGAAAGCATGTCCAGGTCCAGCTTTAATGAAGTTGTAAAGCCTCTTATATATCCAAGCAAGGTATTTTACAATGATGTAATGAGGAAGTAGCAAAGTGTACCGTGACATATAGCAGGGAGGATGCAGGGATGCGTGATAACAGGAGAATTTACCTGTGGGGGCAACAGTTATTACTAATAGGTCATATGTCTCATGGGATATTCCAAAGAGGTTAGGAAGCTGGGTTACAGGTGAGAGAAGTGCTGTTGCTCACCCTCTAGTGTGCCAGAGTAGACTAGACAGATAGGAGGTGTTCCTCTTGTCTGAAGCTCCATCTCTCTACCTGCTTCCACATTCCACACTTTGCCCCAGTAAAGGGAGCCAGAAGCTTCCCTCTTTCTTCACTGTTCTTTATTAGCTCTTCCAGCATCCTTATGACTAATTTCCTATATTAAATTCTTTCTCTTAGACTGTCTGGTGTGGGGTCTGTATTGCCAAAAGTTTTTCCAACTAACTTCTGACTGATACACCTACCATGGCATAATGAACTTCATTCTTTTGTTTCTGTAACAGTAACTTTTAACTTTAGAAGTATTATGTGAATATTTGCAAGATTCGTAGCCTTGCCGCTGCTGAAAATGTTAAAATTTAGTCTCTTGAGCTGGCCTAGTGGGTGATAATCCTTTTATACCCCATCCCACACAGAATAATAATTCCTCTTCTTTGTTACTCATGCTTTAATCCTTCCTTTTAATATTTGTATTTATTACAAAAACCTTTGTCTTTTCTGTTAGCAATGTAATAGGCTTATTGGCTTCTGTCTTTGAAGGTACCTACACCAATTCTCAGCCAGAGGTTGAAAGCCCAAGTGTTACTCAATCCTGAATTCCAGCTTTGTACCTTTCTCTGATTGTTTGGAAGTGGCAGAACATATAAAAAAAAGTGATCATGGATTTATACTTACTAAGAGTTTGAGTAGATCTCATCCTGTTTGTTTTCAGTCAAATTTGTAAACCACAGGTGGACACAGACACAAATGTCGTTCCGAGTAAATCAGTACACAGGTAAATAACTACACATTTGAGACTATCTTTGGCATTCCTTCCGCTTCATCCCCATACTTAATTGAATATTCACCCTGTAGTGTACCCTAACTTCTATTCACACACTTCGTCACTTAATCCCCTCAATATGTCTATGATAGGACATGATATTTCCCAGAGGAGGGAACTGCCAACCTACATGCTTCTTTATCCAGTGTCACAGGGCTAGTTCTGTCAGATCCCCACACCCTTAGTCATTTAACTTGTGGGCAGTCATGTCTTTCTAAAGTTGAAGCTAACTGAAGGCCACTGAGAAAGTCTTAAACAAATGGTGGCCAGGACACAACTTTTTGGCCTTTAGATTTTATTGCTACACTGAAATTGTTTTCACTTGAGTCATTTTTTTGAAAATAGGACTATCTCCACTCAAGCAGAGATCGATTTATTCAAAAACAGCTAACTCTCAAAACACAGAACTAGATGTAGTTGTTAGTTTTATTTTAAAATGCACCATTTGATGTTTTATTTGGAGTGCTTGAAATATATTTGTATGAAAGAAGTCTCTCCTGCTGCTATGTAGTTTTTAAGAAATATACATGAACGTTTATATGCTTACAAGTTAAAAATCTACCAAGTCATGATGAACTGAGATTTGCATAAATGAAACAGGCATATGAGGAAAGTGACTTGTTGACTGATATCTTTATAAACCAAAAAGCAAAGTGATAAACTGAAACTGTGATATGTTTCCTAAGTATACTGTGTACTTCTTTTTAGAACGTATTTGAATTTTCCTCATATCTCTCTGTTCATATTCAGAAAATTCCTTATAAATATCAAATATCTTCCTGTGGTTTAGATATGAAATTTTTTTCTGTGTATAGTTGGCACCAAACTAAGTATTGTGCCTTAGTTTTGGTCAATAATGACCAATTAATTGGTAGCCCTTTACAAAAAATGTGTTAAAAGTAGTTCTTGGGAGTTAAGAACCTTATTCACTTCATTGAAATTCAAAGCCAGTGAGTTAAAACCATGGGTATGTTAAGGGATGATAATTTGCTCAAGAGAATTCAACAAGATATTCCAGTGTCATGATTTTCTAGAAATAGATGAAATTGACAAAATTTGAGGCTGACTGCAGAAATTTCAGTTCTATGGAAGATTTGGTTTAAATGGGGAGGAAGAGTTACTGCATTTAATAGTAAGAGAAATAAGGAGGGTAGAACTCTCTGATAAAAAAACTTCAGTGATCATTTTCTCTGCTTTGTCTTCTATTTTTCATACCTATCTATGAAACTCATGTAGCATATAATAGAAGCCCAAGAAGTGCTTGTTGAATAAATGAATGCACTGTATGAAATAAAAACAGGAAACAAATGGGGAAGGGGGATCTCCAATTCATATTTGTCTGTCTTCTCCCAAATTATTAATTTTCCCCTTCTGAACGGAGGCTCACATCAGAGCTGATAATTATAAACTAATTGACATAAAATGCATTTCACCTCATTTTTGGTGTTAATTTTCATAATAACCTTTGTCATGGGAGTAGAGACTGTCAGAAAAGCATACACTCTGAACACTGATCCATCTGATGCTATGTCTTTATGTTATCCATTTGGGATTAATGTGATAGAGATGAGATTAATGATGAACCACCAGTGTTGATTACATGTATGTATATGTTTGCTTTGGGGGTCTGTGATAAATGTGAATTCCTGTTTTATTTTGGCTCAAGATCCTCAACAAAATTGGCTCCCTTTTTTGTGTATGGGTTTGTTGAAGTTTATCAGAAATGAATGGAATAACTTTTGTTTATATGTGTGTGTGTCCCTCTGGAAATCTATCTGTGTCTTATCTACATACTGTCTCTTTCTTATATTAGTATATAAAATATTCATCCACCAAAAGACTACCAGGAACACACACTTGTTTGCTGCTATAAAAAAGACAGCATACTCCATGACAAATGAAGGATATCTATGGAAGAGGATCTTACTGTTGGGAGGGGCCTATTATGCGTTTTGGGTTTGAGGTTAGGTGATTTTGATGAGAGTTTGGGAAATAGGCTTTGTTATGGGTTGAATACTACTAAGAAATGGGAATAATTCTATGATTGGATATCATAACAATTTTATCGAGAGTTGGAAGAAATAGATCAAAGCTAGTGATATAAGTGATAAAGAAATGGAACTGACTCATGTTACCTGACTGTGGAGAATGTCTTTGCAGTTTTGTGACTTGGGCAGTGGTGGGATATTTTACTCTTTGTTTGGATGTAATTATGGAGTGATTCTGTTTTTGTTTTATTCAGAAAAGGGTTGTGAGGTAACTTGGATTCATCTGATGTTGATGTGCAGTGGATTGTTTGTTAAATAGGGAACAACTTGGCCTATCAGCTAATACCAGACCTTATGCTTCAGACCACTGCATTTTATATACAGATAAAATCACACACACACAATTTGTATGATTGTTCATGTAATGAAAGACCTGTACTGTCCTCCCTGATCCTGGCATTTATACTAATACTTATGCTCACGTATTTGAGAATCTGACCAGACTAGAAAAATGGCTGCATTCTTAACTAAAGTTGACATCCAGTTGACATCCTAGCATTATAAATCTAGAAATCAGGGAAGATCTGCAATACCAATTCTTATGCATTTGCAAACTGTCATGTCCCATTTACAATTTTTTTTTACAGGATAAGGAAAAAACTGAAAAAGCAAACTTGGCATAATATAAAACCTTACAAATTTAGGCTTGCATTTGAAAGTGAATTATTGAGAGCATAAGAAATACGGATTTGATTAAATGAAAGGTCTGATTAATGATCGCTTGTTTCCAAAGATGGTCTCAATGAATTTTGCCTCCTGAGACTCATATCTTTGTCTCATCCTTTCATTGGCACTCAGTGACTCACTCTTGATCCATGGAATTAACAAAGTGACATAATGGGATCTGCAAAGCCTAGGTGCAAAGAAGCAATGATGTTTTGGCATTCGGCTATTGGAATGTTTTACTCTAAGAGTCCATCTGTAGAAGCCCGATGATCCTGAGAACAACATGCAGTGTAGGAGCCCATGCTAGTCTTGTGGAGAATATGTGTGAAAAGAGAGAGACACTCAGTTATCTCAGCAGAAATGTTGAGGTTTTGACAAAACCTTCAGATAATTCTACCACAGCCATAATCTGAGTGCAGATACATTAAATATCCAAGTGAAGCTACCCAACTGAGCCCAGCTGGTATGTTTTGTGCAAAATATATAATCAAAACAATCACTTGTTTTGAAATAAATATTGCTATTAGCCATAGCAATACTTCAGAAAGTGCTGACAGTTAAAGCGTCAGCTATGCTGGTCTGAATGGATTGTTATTATTTGTTTGCATTAAGCAAGGATTTTATATAAAAATGAATATTATTTTGTGCTTTAAAAGTTAGAAATTTTACCATGTGATCTTCTTTTAATGTTATTAATAGGCTGAATAAGTATCTCTAGACACAGAGCTACCACAATTCTGATTTATTTGCAGCTCATTCCTAAGATTTAAGACCAATGATGAACTGTACTTTGCTTGTAGTCTTGTCCAGAAAAAGTGGTTGGGATTTAGTGGAGACAATAATGTTCCCCAAATATTCCATTTGTTCCCCTGATTGCTCTTTCTTTCTGCTGTCAGATGTCACCATATGACAAATTTGGGCCAATTAAATGTTAGTAGAAATGACTTGTCACTTCTGTTCTTAGGCAATGGAAAACCCATGTGTGATTTTTCAGTCTTTATTGTCTGACATGGGGATAGAAAAAGTCATGTGTTCCAGATGGTACAATTACAAGTTGGTAAAAATATTGTGATTTCTATTTAAATAGGCTTCAAGACAGAATTTCAGATTCTTTCTCCAATTAGATTTTATCCCTAAGTCTCTTAATATAGAAATTTTGGCAACAGCACTGTTTATTTACTAAAATAATTTGAGAACATTTGACACTCAAAATTATTCTCAAATCAACTTGTTTTCCGTTCTTTCAAAGTAATTTTATAGCAAACTGTTAATAAGGTAAGTTATTATAGTATTTAAAATATTTATCCAGTCAATGTAACAACAATGAATATACCTAATTATTATTTTTAATTTTCAAAATGATTATCATTAATTTCCTAAATATATATGAAGTACAAGGAATAGTAAATGTATTCCATGTACCCATCTATATAGCTGTAACTATCACCAACATTTTTCAGATGGAAGTGGGAACTACAAAATTTTATTTTGTTTTGATCATCCTTTCAAAGGTAAGGCAATAACTACACTTCCCCCAACTCCTCCCACTTCCAAAAATAGATCTGAATTTTTTATGGACACATGTCTCTTATAATCATGATGGTGTCACCCATATTCTACCTTTGCTCTGTAAAGTAACTTCAGAGAACTTTGCTAGAATAGTTATTTATAGGGTAACCCTGGGGTAGAAAGGTAAAGTGGTATAGTCTTTGTGAAAAAAAAAATCTGGAATTTTCTCAAAGAAATAGATATAGAACTATCATATGATCTAGGATTCCACATTTGGGGATTTATCCAAAGAAAACAAAATCATTCTTTTGAAAAGGTACCTGAACCCTCATGATCTTTGCAACAGAGCCAAGAAAAGGAAATAACCTGTGTCTATGATAGATGAATGAGTAAAGAAAAGTGTTGCGTACGCACATACACACATACACACACAACAGGATATATTTGTTATATTGCTCAGCTGTGGATGGACTTTGACGACAGTGTTAACACCATGATCTACTACCTTAGAGTAGTCTCAAGATTATTTGATGCTAAGTTGAAAATTCCTATTGAATCCTTTCAAAAAATCATAGTGATTATTACTGGGAGAAATAGAGAAGAAAGGGGAATAAAATCTTTTAAATAGTGTCTGTGATTCCACTTGAATTCTGTTAGCACAAATATCTCAGTTACTTAAGACCCTAACAAAGTGACTGTCTTATTGTCCTGTGTGACTTTACTGTTCAAAGTTGTACAATTTCTCTGTGAACTGACTCATAAATGTCACCCATTTGTCACTGGGTACCAGGAGTAGTGGACATCTGTTTCATTTTTGGAAGAAAAAAGATGTTGTATCTAATGAGAAATATATATTGATAAGCTAAGTGATGCCTTCCTAAGGGATTCATATTTGCTTTATCTACTATTTGTGTAACTTAACTTATTTTAAGGCAGGTCTCCTTTCACTTCAATATGTTTGTATTTATCCAGTTAAGAGAACTTGCTTGAACTAAAATGCCTTAAACTTCTTTGAAGGTAGCTATTGATGGAACTGTGTTATCTTAGCAACGAAGTATTCAACTATATGTTAAGTAGTAAGCTCAGATTTTTCCTTGATTCTTTGGTGTTACAGTGGGATGTTGGTAAAATTATTAAGGAACATCATAAAGATAGATATGAAAAAAGAAAAAAAAACTTGGAAATCGTACCTGTCATATATTATTTTCATTTTATAACAAATGCATATTCTAAAGTATCTTTGATGCTGTTATGGGCACATTAGTGGGTATTAGAGTCCACTTAATATTAAAAAAAACCATAAGCAAACTTTCTGCTTTGAGAGGAAGTTATGAGTTTCCTTTATTTCTCTCATGTTGATACCTTGATGTTAACCAGTATGGGCTGTTAGCTGAGAGTATGGTGATTTCTTCATTCCCAGTTTTCAGAAGCTGACTGTATCTGGATGATCTTAAGATGATTCTTGCACTTAGTCTGTAGGCGGTGTTCAGTGGAACAAATGAAATGACATCTTGATGTTTTTCAGGACTGTGGAAAACAGTCAGGGCAACCAGAGATCTTAATTTGCTATGAATCCATTCATTAATAAAAATACCTGTAAGCAAACTAGGTGTGAATGTCTAAGGCACGTCTTCCCTGCTAACATCAGACAAGGGCAAAGTTATAAAATAAAGACAATAAAAGTCAGATATTTGATCTTATCAATTTGAGCTTCAGTGAAGACGAACTCCGTATCTTTCTGCTCAGGTGGCTGACTGCCCTCTGCCTCCTGTAACCACCGTGGCTTCCTTAACTCTGTGGTAGCATTTGTAGCCTTTCACTGCTGTGCTGTTGTAGTGAGAGTCTCACTTCTGTGTCACTCCACTGCCTCATGGCTGAACTTGATCACATTGATATCTTTCCTAGGGCCGCAGAATATTGAAACTTGTGTTTCTTTGGAACTTAGGAAATAAGACATACAATTGACCTCAAAATGCTGTCAGTATAAAGAGTCTTTAGTTTAACTAAAATATAGTTTGATATAATAGAGCTGTGTTCTTTCGCTAAGATGTGTGTGTGTATGTGTGTGTACATGTCTGCACTTGTGTATACATGCAAACTCTTTCATACTGAAGGGAGAAAAGAAAATGAGGAAAGAGATGGGCTTATTATTTTGAATGGGAGAAGCTGAAAATTCCTGCCAAAATGATAACTAGGGATTTGGACTCAGACATGCAAAGCCAGATTCATATCCAAAGATATATCACGAGGTTGATTTTGGCAGGTGACTGAATCTCTCAATTCTCATTTCTTATTTGTAAAATCGGGGCGGGGAGATGGTTGTAGCTAACTCATACGATCTTATGAGTGTTAAATCATGTAGTTATATTAAATGATAGACAGCAAGTCCCTAAAATTTTAGTTTTCTGTGAAAAGCAAATCATGATAATAGCTAAGTGACTTCCTCAACTTGACAGTGAAATCATATTTTTGTGCTAAAGGATTGTGTTACAACTAGAAAAAGAAAAGTTTCTTTCTAGACAGTCTGAGATTGAGAGTGATATTAGTCACTTGTCATCGTTTGAGTTTGAATTGGTGCCTATGAACCCAAGTAAAGATTTTTTCCTGACAACTGGGCCAAATTAATTGTCCATTTAGTATGGAGGTCATATTGAATATGGTCACTGTTTTGAGTGTCTCCATTCTGCAAAGTTTCAGCCATTGGTGTTTATCTCTAAAAAGGAATACAGAAAACTCAAAGTAATTAAGGAAACTCCAGAGAAATTTAGCTGATGATCAGGACATTTAGAAGAAAATTCCATTCCCCAATGTGACTGTAATGAACTTATATTGACGGAGTTGGTACTTCTCCCTACGGTCAAACTGAACATTATGACTATTATTAATTTCTAGCTTATCTTATTAAATTGCATCTATATTTCATAGTAAATAGACTATTTTTTCATAAACATTTGGGAGAGTTTTCATTACTTTGCTTTTGAAATCATTTGACTACAAGAACAAATACAATTTACGAGGGACTATCATTCCTCCACAATTATTGTGCATACACGAGCATTCTTGCAAAGTGAGAAAAATTGAATCTATAAATTGTTTTCAAATGCAATGATATTTTATGAATACTAAATTTAACCACTGATGAAGGAGCTGGTTTAAGTTTTATAGACTTTGTGATCTACATATTTTGGATTTGGTTTTGTATTTTCTTTTCCTATTTTGGAGCCAATAGCTTTGTTTTTCAATTCTCATAATTTTGCAGAGCCTTGGAAAGGTCGTGACCTGGAATACTATTTCCATTGTTCTGAAAGGATAAAATGATCCTGCTGGTAACCTGTTTGCTATTAAGATGCCAGCTTCTGCTTACTCAGGGAAAATTTAAATTGAAGGTTAAGCAGTTTGGGCCATGATAAAAAGAAATCAAGGCATTTGGTTATATTATATTTATCATGGTATTTGTTTGAATGCAACCCCATAGTCCTATTGACCAGGCATATATTTAAATACAGCATTTTTGGGGTTTTAGGAAGTTAAAACAACATTTATTCCATACACTTTATAGCATTCCTGAAAGGGTCTTGAGCAGCCTCTTTAATCAAATCCATTAGCATTTCTGCAGTGGATCTTATGAATATTCATCAAATGGAACTAAATAAATAAAAAACTTCAAATGAGTTCATGTCAGGTTTTACTATGAAAATCTGTTGATGTCAGATGAAGTTTTGCTGCCAAAATGACTTATGAAGGAAGCTAAGTTTTTATAGCTCTTTGAATTTTGGAATCTCATCAAGGAATTAAAAGCCAATAAGTCTCATTTTATTATTATTATCAATAGATAATTTTGCTAGTGACAAAATGGAAACAATTGTTGTAGGGGGTAGCGGGGGAATCCCATACTTCCAAAATACAAACAGTGGTGTAGACCAAAAATTAATTTTATAAAAGGAAAGCTAACATCTTCATCTCATGACTGCAAAGATGGGATACAGAGTAAATGAGTGACTTTTTCTCAGTGACAGAGCAAGTAAGTCTTTAAAATGAAGATTAAAAACTGAGTGTTTTCTCGCAGAGATCTTCCCAGAATCTTTCAATGCTTCCTCATTTCTCCAAATGGCTGTTTTACTTGAGCTTGCCTGGCCCCTGATGGGACAATTTCTCTTGACAGGTTAGAACTCCTGCCCTTCTCAACACAACAGTGTACATTTTCATCAGCTTTTGATATGCTGGGGTGATGGTCATGCCATTGTTCTAAAGGAAAGCTCTTCTACTTACACATCAAAATACACACATATGACATTTGTGGGGATGAATATAGTTAGGTGTAAGTGCTCCTCACAAAACCTGTTTTGCTAGTGTTTTCCTTTCTTTTCTTTGCTGAAGTCAATAGAACTGAAGCTTCCTGCTGTATCTCCTCCCAGCTCTTAAAATTTCCTGCTCTGTTTCATTGGCACCATGCATGCCAGTGCCCATGGTGCATTTTATTGCTGCAGCTGTCTCACTCGCCTATTTTTGTCAGCACAGAGGTTAGTCTCAGAAGTGACAGCTTAAAATAATCCACCTGATGTGGTCTTCTTGGACATCTGAAACCTGAATTATTTCACAGCACCTGAGAACACTGAAAAGCCTATTTCATCACTTATGGTGTCTTTACCAGAAAGCCAACATTAAAATTCTGGTTTCACTCTTTGTATGCAGGCATTCATTCATTCCTTTATTATTGTCTGTTCATCCAGGAGGCATTTATCAAAACCCTAGTAGTGAGCCTGTTGATAAGAAGGTCGCATGAAGATCACTGGACAGCTGTCTCTCTGGAAATTCTGTGGGGAAATTATGCTTTTCTGTACTGGCACAGCAAAGTCATAAATTAGCCTAAGCATTCACAACTTTCCAATAGAACGAACCAAAGAGTCATTCATTTTTTTACCACCAACCATAGGAAGTAGGTATGGTACTTCAATATTGTGGTTAGCAGCATTGGACTTTAGTGACTTATGGTTTGGAATAAAAATCTAGCAAATAATTTCTTAGGTTGGTAGCTTTAAAGAAGTATCTGTTTTTGAGCACACCTGAGAGTCCCTATTGTTTGTAAAATGAGAGTAATAGTGTTTGTTAGGGAGCATAAACTAACCATTTATATGTGTTCATTGGACCTAGTGGCATTCTTTCCTTCCATTGTTGTCCTCTGATCATGTTGCCATACCTTCTTCTTCTGTGTCTTGATAAGAGATTATTTAACTTTTCAAGGAAAATATTATTATAAGGGGTTAAAAGTTTCCAGTCTACTTTAAGATGAAAAGTTATGGAAACAAACAAAGATGGAGAGAAAATATTTCCAAAATATGTTTATATGTTGTTTCAGGGCTGAAGAGAGGTGGGAGAAAACAGGTGGTTTGCATTTTTTGCATTTGAGTCCTTACCTGTATGACAAGACCCAAACATGGACACAAAGAGAGAAATTTAAACAAAAATGTTTATTTAAAAGGGCAATTAGAGGATGGGGAAGAGGGAGAGAGAGAGAGAGAGAGAGCGTGTGAGCTGGACAACATGTGGTTAGATAGCACCCATTCTGCTAAGTGGTACCAGGGTGTAAGTTATAAGGTCTAGCTCCTTCTGTTCAATAGGTTCACCTGTCCACTCAGCTCTGCCCTTGGTCCCTCCCAACTCAGGAACTCAGGTTCATGGCAAACTGGGATTTTAATCAAGGTGACTGCATGTAAGTGGGGGGGTGACAAATATGGCTGCCCTCCCTTCACAGGGTGTATCTATAACAGTGTGATGAATGAATAGAATATAAAAATAATTTCTAAAAATCACTGAGGAAAAAATGAAGAAAAATAAGACTTGAAGAGACTTTTCACCAAATAAGATACCTCAGTAATTAATAAGGCTATGAAAAGTTGTTAAAATTCATTAGTCACCAGAAAAATGAAATGTGAATTACATTGAGATACAAGTCCACTACCAGAATATCTAAAAATAAAAGACAGAGACTACCAAGTATTGAATACATGAATATGGAGCAACAGGAAATTTCAGTCAACAGAAATGCATACATATGTTCATAAAAAGAATCTTCATGGTATATGACATGACTTCTGGTATATGACATTATATGACAATGCAATAGTTGTTTTATAACCATAAGCAGAAACATGGATAAATATCGAAGATATAATATTGAGTGGAAAAAGCCAATCCCTGAAAGATCATACATTCTCTGATTCAGTATATACCATGTACAGAAACATAAATTTCTAATATTAAAAATCATGTTCTGGGAAGGTAATAATTGGAAGAGGTCAGAAGGAGACTTTTGTTCCTTTATTAGGATGCTAATTACATGTGCAATTTGTACCAAATTCATCAAATTAAATACTCATGGACATCTTTATATATGTTATGCTTATGTAAAATTCTCTTTTTCCACATAACTCTAAAATAATTTTTCATTTGGTCTTCATTTTCTTTCTATAAACCCCATATCATCTATCCATTCTTTTCACCTGATTGTTAGCAGTTCCTTGAGTTTTGGGATTTTCCAAACCAGAAGTTCAGGGAGACCTGTGTTGGAGCAAATGCTTCCTTCTTTGCATGTTCAACTTTACTCCCTGGTTTCTAAAAGTTATCTAGGGCCACTGGTTACTTGAGTTTAAGGACATACCAAATGTTAAAGTCTTCCTATAGATTGAAAGGTAGATGGAGTGGCAAGTTCACCCTGTCAGCAGACACAGAAGTTACTCTCAAATAGCTACATACCTTTGGTCCTAAAATTTTCATAGAATTTCATCATAGTCTTGTTTTTCTTTAATTCATCCAGATTCTTTCTCTTGCCTTGCTCTCTTACTTCTTTTTTCTTTCTTTCATCAAGGGAATGAGCATATACTATGAACTGAAGAGTGGGCAAAGTGGTGATTATACAAAGATGAAAAAGTTATAAACTAGAATCTCAATACTTTCTTTTTTAAGCATGGATGGGGTCTCAAAGCTTATTAACTAATGGGCTTATTAAAGCTTATTAACTTATTAGCATTATCTTTCATAACTCATCTCTTGGGAGCATATGCTAAAAAATAAAATTATGCTGGTTGGTTCCTTCTGGGCAAATGGGCACAAAGGAACACATTAAATAGTTAATGACTTTTGTGTGCAAAAGACACAAATTTATTAGTAGGGAGACCTATACATAGGATATTATAAGTTAAGGTAAAGAAATATTATATATTTGATCATTACTGTGTGGAGTCTTGTGATTCTTTGAAATTTAGATGAGATTGATTCCCATACATATCTTTTGACTTTTAAAAGTCAAAATCCCTTCTTGTTTGTTCCTATTATGTACAAATGGGAATATTTATTCTCTATTCTGTGTTAATACAAATCAAGTATTTATCCTTGATTCTGCTTCCAGAGGAGCCACATTTCAAGTACTTTTACTACATAGTCTAAGAATCACAGGGAAGAGTTACATTAGGTACCATAAGAAACTAACCAAAATATACAAGTGAAATTCTATTAATTTTTTTTTTTTGCCACCCATGTCCATTGTGACAAGTTTGTCAGCATTTTCTTGACACTTTTGTGGGTCAAGCTTAAAATCCTTTCCTTGTCTTATGGTGAGAATCTTATAACTCATCTTTTGTGGTCTTGGGTTCTACTAACCCCCAAACTCATAGTTTTGTATAGCTCTACAACAGTGGGGTTATTTTCTTAAAGATATTTTCTTCCTCAAGTAGAGTCCTGCTACCCACTCTTAGTAATAAAGTGTTCATATCATTACCTAGGAGCATAGCCAACTTTGGAGGCAGGTTTTTTAAAATTTTTTTTTTATTTTAGCTTATCTCTGTTCTCTAAAAGTGACAACTTCATAGAGCATCATGTAAGGGAAACAGAGCTGAGTTTGATTAAATAAGGCCTGGTCCAATTTTCCCCAATGATATTAGAATCGTAAGAGTCAGAGATGAAATATCAAAAATTGTTGAGAAGTGAGAGTCAGAGTGGCTCTTCATGTACTCTGAGGAGTGATTTTGCATCTCATTTCCAGTTGCCTCTTCTACTTGAAATGCATTCTCAGATGTCCCTTTTGCTTAGAAACATTTTTCTTCATTCTTTAGATGTTTTTTCAGTTGTAAAACAACCTTGGGAAACCTTTAAGAGTTAGCCACAGAAATTTAATCACTGCCTATCATGATTTCTTCTAGCTCTTCTTTATGGATTTAATGAAGCCATTGTTTCAAGATAGTACAATGTGAATTTGTGTGACTGCTTTCCCTATTAATCTATGAATTATGTGAGATTGGGGACTGTGCATAGTCAAAAGATTTATTATGGAGCCATGTGTATTCTTAACGAGATTAGTAAATAAAGGAATGATAATGGAATGAAAAGAAGTTGTATTGTTTCATGTGTGAATTTTCCCAGCATTTAAATCTTTTGAAATGATTGAATGTAAGCTTTCCTATATTCAAAAAAGGAAACTTAGCAGTATCTAAGGATTATAAGCAAAAGCTAATGATTTTGCCAATGTTCCTTACTTTATACAAGAAACATGATTTGGCAGTGTTGAAAACTGCTAAGTTTCCACTATTTATTAGGAGACTGCCAGTAAAGATGGAAAATGGTGCAAGGCATTTTTTCCTGTGTTTAAAAAAAAATCATGGCGTAGAGAGAAACTATTGGATTTTTAAGGCAGGAAAGACTTTTTCTATATCCCCAGGTTCTGTGATTGGGTCTGAGAATTAAATTAGACAGAAGACAGATTAATAGGAGAAAAGCATACAAATTTTATTTGATAATATTTTTATGTGACATAAAAGTTCTAACAGAAAAGAAATGAAGATCCTAAGAAATGGATAGACCTGGCAGTTTATATACCATTTAACAAAAAATGACAAATTGTGGAGCTATAACTAGACATCAGAAAAAAGGGCTTGGACAGGAAGTGATAAATTGTGGGGAAGTCTTTAGGAAATATACTGGGGAATTAATGGAAGATAGGGTTATTTTAGGAAGTTTGTTCATCTTGGTGTCAGTTTCTTTCCCTGGTGATAATGTTCTCTTCTTGGTCTAAGGAGAGCACTTTATATGGCCTGCATTTGGGTAAAAAGGGGGAAATTAGCAAACCTGACAGCATGTGCTGTTTCTCATATGCCTTCAGCTCAAAATAACCAAAGGCCCCCTTTGTGGTGTCATATTGTCATATTTTCATCCCCTTCAGATTATATTTTAATTTTGATAAAAGTTTCTGCTACTCAAACTATCTGTCTTCAAGGATCTGTAACTCTGAGGAAGAGATCCAGGGAGTGATGCAAACTCTAGTGTGGAAGATTTGGAAAAGATTATAGGTTAAATGATGGTAGAGATTAAGTTATGCTAATACATTTTAAGATTATTATTGTGTGTGTCAAAAGTTCTATAGTCGTAAGTTCTACCCAATTCTAATCCCTCCCAACTCAAACTGTTGCTTTTCACATAGGATGAACAGTTTTTCAGTGAAGTATATTTAATAACAGTATAGAAATGAATGTGCTAGTAATTCATAGCAAAAATGTTCTCAAAAATATTTGATTATGTATAGGGATGGGGGCTCTTGTACACTGTTGGAAGGAATATAAATTGGTGTAGCCATTATGGAGATAATGGAGATTCCTCAAAAAAGTTAAAAATAAGAATTTCATACAGTCCAGCTGTTTCACTTCTGGGTAAGAATATAAAAACTCTAATTCACCCAAAGAATACAAAAACATTAATTCAAAGAGATAGATGTTTCCCACATGTTCGTTGCACTGTTGTTTACAATGGTTTAGAGTTGGGAAACAACCCAAGTGTCCATCAGCAGATAATTGGGTAAAGAAGATGTAGTATCTACACATAATGGCAGACTCTGCAGCTATTGAAAAAAAAAATGAAATCCTGCTATTTGCAACAGCGTGGATAAACCTGGAGGTATCATGTTTAGTGAAATAAATCAGATGGAGAGTATTATTTCACTATATGATGTGTGCTTTCATTCCTATATGACTTCAGTCCTACATGGCAAATAAAGATATGGAACATAAAATGAACTAAAACAAAAGTAAGCCCTCTGAGTATAAATACCAAATTAGCGGTTACACAAATGAAAGTATGTGTGTGTGGGGGGGTGGGTGGGGTGGGATGGATATGTATGATTGGATAAAGGCAATCGATTATATGATGAAGGATAGATTTGGACATTTTGGTGAACCTAATGCAATCCATATAGATGTGTATAGTGATGCACATCTGAAACTCACATAGTGATATAATGAAATGCTACTTCAGTTAAAAAAATATATTTGCTAAATGGGAATCAATTGAAAATTGTAGACATGCAACATTCTCCAAACTTTTTACCTTGATATCTCATGGCTGAGCTCTCGGATTCTTAAAGAATTATCTACCTCAAAATTTCCAATTCCTTTGTGAAATAAACCACTTCCATATCTCATGCTGTTTTATTTATTATCTTTTCAACATAAACTCTTAATTACTTGTGTGTCCAGAGTTCCCACTAGACAGTTGTGCCAGGCCTGGCACCTGATAGGCACTCCACACTGCAAATCACTCAATGAACTGATGTTATGGTATCCCTTTCCAATGCAGAATATTAATTTATCTTGGGAGAGAAAGAGAAATGACAAGCTTTATCCATTAGCAACCTTCTGTGACCCACAGAAAGCTCTTATTAATGATGCTTTGCATTTGTTAAGTAATGGATATGAACTGACTTGTTAAATCTCACAGCTACAGTATCCAGGAGAACTTTTAATATCCCCACTTTATAGGTGAAAAAAATGACAAATGAGGAGAGATTAAATAATATGATCAGCATCCAGCAACCAATGAATAGCAGAACTGGTCTTCATATTGAGATTGTCCAATTTCAGAGAGCTCAGTTCTTAACATGCTGTCTATGCAAATTGTAACATGATTTTTCTCTCAGTGGCCAGATTATATATGCATGTGCTAGACTTCTATGTTCTGTATAGAAGTTTTTCTATAAAAAAGAAAACTTAAGAAACATATGTAACACCCCCTGCATATTTCAGTATTTATTTTTCATTGTTTGCCTGAACTGATTGTCTTATGATAACCATTTAAATTTGCCTTGTACATTTTGTATGAATGAGGAAAGAAGAGTGACGATAAAGACAAGTAATAATCATCTGTGATTTGTTTTATGGAAACCGAAAGGAAATTTGAAAGGTTTTTCTTTGATTTAGGATGTGGAAGGAAGAGGTACCCTTTACAAATTAGTTATTCTTTGAAGCTGTTATTTCAGAGATTTTTTTTCTTCTTTAAATTGGGTACTTTATAAATGATGCTCCCTAAGGAACTCTTAAAAGCAGAGAAAAAAAATACACTGCTTGAAAATTGACTTGTCAACCTATACATTTCAACCTAAATATTTCTCAACTCTGATAATTGTATGCTTTAAAAGTTCCATATGCTGGAAGCCAGGAATATGCAAAAAATGTAGATGGGAGGGAGGGGATGAACATGACCACAGTGTCTCTTAGGAAAATATAGTTCATCTGAATTTCTCATATTATATGGAACTAGACCATTATTTCCAGTTATACCTCAGTACTCCCATTTTAGTATTTGGGTCATTTGGGAAAGGAGAAAAACAATATTCTTGCTGGAACATCTAATCACCAGGTGCTGTGTCAGCCTTTTCTGGATGTCTGAGTAGATCTGACTTAATTCTCAAAGCAGTCCTGAGAGGCGGGCGGTATCCTTATTTTACAGGTGGGAATAAGGCGCTATACACAGATTTGGGATGTTGCTGTATTCACAAGAACTTCAAGTTTTTAAACTTTTTTCAAACTCCTTCCACTAGAGTGATTTGAATGAATATCAGATTCACCTGGAAACTTTATTAAAGTTTGTGGAACCCCACTCTCAGACCTTCTGATCTGTCTGTAGAAAAACTATTGAGTCTGAGGAACAGAGCAGTGTTTTGGTGGCCACACATACTTGGAAGACCTTCTGCCCTGTAACAGGCTGCTTTGCTAGTCCTGTCTCAGGTATGCCCCATTAATGAAACAGGAGAATTCACGGCCCTAGTGAAATCTAGAATCTTCATGATCCATTGTGCTCTATGCCCCTCAAATGTAGTGTGCATACCCTTGGGTGGTGAGGTGATTTGCCTGGGGGCCCTCAGAGTTGCAAGGTAAACATGACCTGTCATCAAGGATTTCTAGTTTTCCTTGATGGTAAATAGTTCAACATGCTATTTTTATATTAAAACAAACATGTGGCTGTTCATGGAGCAGAATACAAATTCACATGGATTCCTAAGATAAAGCTCTAGATTTCAAAGAAAGTTTGCCCTTACGGTAGACTGCTTTAGGCTATGCTGCAAGTCTCAGAGGGCATGAGTTAGCTCTCCTCTGGCAATAAGAGGATTTAGCTGAGGGGGAAAAAAGGTTATTTTACATCGATATTAAATATCTTCTTGAGCTGAGAGTTTCTATCTCTGGATTCAGATTCTAGTCTCCTCTCTGACCTTAGAGTTGAGCAATCCTTAGGGTCTACCCTTCAGGATCAGACATATCAACCTTTTTCTGAGGACATGCAGAATTCCCAGAACTAGAAATGACATTTCTGTTTAACACTGGATGCTATAAACGTCAGACTTAAAAAAAAAAATTAAGAAATTTAAATACATTTTAAGTTCATTGTCTTGCAAAAATAGAACTCAAAGTCAGTTTGGGCAACTTTCTTCCTTTCTTTTGGTTCTAGAAAAATTTGGGATTCATTGTATGGGAATGTAAATTTAACACACACACCAGCAAATACGTTGGTGGACCTGCTATCGTATAGGCTAGGTTTCATTTGGTGTGCCCTGTTCTTGTTATGTCGAGCATAAACAGAGGGCCCTCTGTTTGGGTCCTCGAAGAGCAACAGTGCTCACACATCTCCTTCTAGAAGTGACCGCAGTACTATTTTTGTATGACTGACAAGCTAAGAATGATTTTGTCCTTTTCAAAGGTTGAAAATATCAAAATATGGAAATTTTAAGAAATTAAAATATCTAGAATAGAGGCAGATTCCTTAGGTCGAGCTTTTTGGAACACAGCCATAATCCTTCAATTTCTTACTATCTGCTGTAACTCAGCCACCCTCATGCGAAAGGACTGAGATGAATAAACTGCAATAGAGACCTTCTGACCCACAAAGCTAAAAAATATTTACTGTTTGACTCTAGACTCTAAAGAGGGCTTTTCTGTCTCTAGCGAACCTGTGCATCTCAGATCCTGAATGGGTTCCACCCCCAGGTAAGGTTCCTCATCTATCTTTTCCCCAAAGGAAACCTATGAACTAGTAGTTGTCTGAATGCTTGACACTTATTTATAGTAAAAACACTAATGTGTCTTCAAATTAAATGGAACTCAAAGCTATTAGAGATGAGGGTGGGAAAAGTACCTCTTGATCGTAACTATAACAATATAAATGCAATTCCTAAATTAATGTCAATCTATTTCGTTGACCTAATCCTTAAAGTATTTGCAAATAAAGACTCTGAAAATAACCAGGAATATATGTAATGTTTGTCCTTTAACCCTGTGGGTAAATGAGTGGTCAGGGTTTTTCATGCTCTTCT
>PVHY01000027.1:149025-167094 GCA_004024945.1 Uropsilus gracilis
GGGGGGCGTGTTGCGTGTGGGAGAGGTGGGGAATTCAGAGGAACTCCAAAGACATTTGTTTTTCCCATTAACCATTACAAATTCTGTGAAGATAGTATCAAGGGCTCTGAGATTCTTCTTTAGCTGCTGAAACTGATGATGAACCTACCTATATTGGGATGGTGGCAAAACAAACCTACTGATAAAAGAAAGCGTAGCAGATAAAGACCTTTGCCAGTCTCCCTACATGAGGGGCTTGGAAGAAAAGTCAGTCACTACAGACACTTAGCTCCAGTCTGCATTCTCCTCAGTTGCAGAACTTGAGTGAGGACTTCAGGCAACTAGTTTGTTACAGAAAGTGATTCAGGGAATAGGGACTCCAGAAAGGAAAACAGGAACAGTAGACACACCAAGATAATTGTGCACCCTTGTGTAGTTTCTTCTGTAAAACAAAAAATCTTTATTAAAATACAGTTTGCATATCATAGAACAGCTGTGTTTGTTATGCTGTTTAATATTTTTAGTATATTTAGAGTTGTACAATCATCTCCACACAATTTTTAGAACATTTTCATTTTCCACCCCTCCACTCCCAACTCCTTGTCAACAACAACAACAAAAATAACAAAACTCTTTCTCATGAGTAACCATTTTTTATTTTCCCCCAACACTTCCTCATATCCTGCTTAGCTACTGAGATTTCTTTCTGTCTCTTTGGATTTGCCTTTTTTGTTATTTCATGGTAAATGGAATCATTTGAGACTGACTTCTTCCACTTAGTAAAATATTTTCAAAGTACATGCATGTATCTGTACTTCTTATTTCTTTTAATAACCAATGAACATTCTCTTGTATGAACAAACTCATTTATTTATTCATTTAGCAGTTGTACTTTTGAATTATCTCTACCTTTTGTTTACTCAGAATAGTGGTGCTAGGTACATAAAACTATATGTATGTTTTTAATTTTTTTATTATGCTCTCAGATCTGGGATTTATGGATCACATGGTAAATATATATTAAGCTTTTGATTTGCAAGACTGTTTTCCAAAGTGGTTGTACCATTTTCCACTCAAATGCAATGCTTGAGCGTTTCAATCTCTCTACATGCCAGTCAAATGTTGACTATTTTTTTCAGGAGGGAGTGTTAATCCGAGATTTCAAAATCAGACTGCTCTGAGCAGATTGAACATTAGCGGTGATCTTGGTGAGAGGAGTTGCATGCTGTTTGATCCATGCAGAGACTATTCTTGCCACCATAGCCTCCGTTTAAAGGTCCTTTGTACAAGCACTTGAAGCAGTGATTCTTTCACAGTGAATTATTATATGAAACACTAAAATTAGTATGGTTTGAATCCTCTCCAATATGTTCATCCATATGCCTCTTCCTCACATTTCTTCATATTCAATCTTATGTTTTTATTGCTTGCAGGTGGCTAATAAGATAGAGCATGCAGCAATGCCCAAAATTTGATGCTATTCTACTCTTGAAATCATTTCTCCCTCCATACGAAGCACATGGCCACATGTCCTGTTTTCAGCTCTGGCCAGTAGTAGGGGGTGGGGGGTGGGGTTCTCTTTGCCATTTCCTTCCAAACCACCTCTGACCAGGGGTTCTTTTTCAGCTGTCACTAATACACAAAGCTGATGCATCAGGGAACTAAGCCTATGTGTGTTTACCATCTGGCAGTTAATCCTAGGATCCATGTTTCCCTGGGGCTACAGCATGGGAATGAAGAGAGATGTGTCATCACAATTCAGGTAGAGCTGAGAGCTGTAAGTTGAAGTCTAGTACCCTCTTTACATAAGCTATATATTCCTTCAAGACCTGTATGTGCCTGATGGTGAATGCACCTTTTCCATCCTATGATGAATTGAGAGAGCACAGGCATTCAGCACTGTGAGTGGATGAATTTGTTCATCTCAGTTCACAATGGGAATTCCGGATACATCATCACTCCATAAACTATTATCTGACTTTTAGGATTCTAGTAGAACTCCTTAGCATTCCAAGAATTGTTTTGCAAATAGTTAGGGATTTTCTCCTGCAGAAGGAATATCCTATTCTAGAATTCAAGGGATATGCATACACTTGATTCTTCTGCTGACACTTGTCAGGAGCACTAGCTCCTGAGTGGCATAGCCTGAGTGGCAGGACAGCTTACCCTGCCTCCTGGAATTGCTGCAGAACCTTCTCTTGCTCTGAGGATCACTGATCACCAGCTCCTTTCTAAGTTACTTGATAAATGGTTCAGAGCAATATTCCCAAGTGTGGAGCAAGTAGCCCCTAAAATTTAGAGATCCACCAAATGCTATACATCTTTTCTAGAGCTATGGGGTACAAGGTGTAACAATTTATTCTTTACTTAGGAGAGGATATCCTGACATTCCACATCCTCCTGGAAATCTATCCTGCTCCCAGGAAGACTGTGGTCTGTGAGCTGTAGTCACAGATCTTTGCAGGTCAGGGCACCCTGCTTGCCACTTTGGCTTTGCTTTGCCTCCCAGTAATTTCATCCATCTTGCCTCTGTCTGTTAAGTAATGCCACATGGCCTCTGCTATTGTGCAATCCCATTGTCCTTATTGAAGCAATAAATCCCAGTTCTGTGTCAGCATCTCCTACTGTTAACTCCATCTTGTAGAGTTTAGCATTAGGGAACTTCTTACAGATGCTGCTGTTCCCCTCACTACCTTAACTTCCAGGTCCCCTGCTGTTTCTACCTCCAGAGTTTATCTTTATGTCAAATCTTGTGATGCTACAGCTTTTTAAATCTTCTTAAATCTTCTACCAAAACCTCTGGGTATAAGCCTAAGGAGATCAGGTATTGGGATAAGAGCTTCTTCCTACATTCCAGGATGCCATTCTGTAACTTCTTGTGCCTTGAAAATGCATGGTTAACTTGGGGGAAATGCTGTCATTCAGAAATCTCCAGAATAGAAACTATACTTGCCATTTCCTCTCAAAGGGATCCATCATTTAAGAGGACTCATTTAACATACTTACCCCTTGGAGCTAAGTCCGAGAGGGATGGCTGTGATACTAATTTCTTACTGATTCTTACTCTCATACTATTCTGAAATTCTCTCTTCTTCCCTAGCTCAGAGTTTGTCTAATTCTCACTTGAGGAATTCTTGGTAGATATAACTATTCCTCACCAACGCCTATTCTTTCTTCCTTCTGGGCATATGAGAAGCAGAAATTTCTAGTCCCCATGTCCTTAGGCAAAGCAACTGGATTAGTTCTAGGCAGTGCTCTGTGGTCAAGTCTGATATATGGCACATTTTTTTCCATGGTAGTTGTCCTATTAGTCTGTTCAGGCTGTTATAATAAAACACCACAGCCCGGTGGCTTTGACGATAGGCATCTCTTAAAGTTGCAATGAAAGGTGCCAGCACATTCAATTTCTGGCAAAAGCTCTCTTCCTGGCTTGTTGCTATATTTTTGCTGTGTCCTTGTCCTCCCATAGCCTTTCCTGAAAGAGAGCTTGTGCGTGAATTTGAGTGTCTCTTCTTATAAGGACACTGTCGCTACCAGTTATGTTGCTGGTTAGGATTTGAGCTTACCCCTGTGTCATCTCCTAATTGCTCTTGCTCTGCCTTGGCAGTTCTGGAAATCATGTATATTTCAAATGGCACAGCATGGAGTGAGATGCACCCAGAGTCAACATTTGTAAGGGGCCTGTCTTGGAGAGTCAGTGGTACCACAGAGAACTTGGAATGAGAAGCAATTAGAAATGACAAATTTGACAATTTTATGATAACATGGATGTGCTTAGAAGAGATCATATTAGCAGAAACAAGTCAGAACGAAAAAGAAACCAAATGGTTCCACTAGTATATGGGATGTAGGAAACATAAACAAAAAGCCATGAGGAAAAGTCAAAACAAGCTAACAACCAAACTGCAGTACACATCTTGGGGGTGGGGGGAGGCGAGAGAGGGTAGGAATGCTCAGGGAGGGAAGATGGTGGGCAAACCCTGGGGACTACAAAGCTATGAAATTTATATATAAATAAATTATTTAATATTAAAAAAATAATTCCTCAACTGATGAGACTTAAAATTTAAAAAAAAAAAAGAGAAACAATATGTATTAAGTCATAGAGATATGGGGGTTGGTTCAGGATTGTAGCACAACCTTTCCTATCCTAACTAATGAGAAAACTCCTGGTGCATATAACACCCTAATTCATTGTTGTCTCAGAATTAGTCATGGACTTTTAAGTGTAGGACTTTTTATTTACATCATTCTAATAGAAGTGGTCATAGGGTACAAGATTCATATTTTGAAGTTTCAGTACATTTTTCTGTATAAATTAATACTTTATATGCTGTTTCACTTCCCTATATTTCCTCTTCCTTATTTTCTGTTCAGTGCCTGATTTTCTTAGTTTTCCTCATCATATTGAAATAGTAGGTATTATTTTGCATATTGCCTTCCGTCATGTCACCATATAGTTTCCATAAAGATCACTTTACTGGTTCTGCAATATTTCAGGCTGAAGACTGAGATAGTCTAATTTTAAAGTTACTCTTCTCTTAGAAGCAATTTTTTTGGGATACTTTTGCTTGCTAATGAAAGGACGTTGAAGAAAACAATGCCTCTCCTGAAATAATCAGCATTTAAAATTGCCCCTTTATTTTTAATTTAAAAATCACAGTGATGCTCATACTCATCAGGCAATTGCCTCTTTCTTTAATTTCTCAAACATGACACTTTCCACACTGTCTCTAGCTCTGGGTCTTGGGTGACCTTATTTATGTGCTACTCTCATGGTATAAAGAGCTTTCTCATAGAATGAATTGTGTTGAACAAATAACAGTTCCTACCCTGAGGAGTTTGGAGTCTGCAGGCAATCCACCTAATCCAGGCTGGAGAGTGAAGAGCAAATTCTGTGTATGGGTTAGGATTGTTGTTTCTGGAAAAATCAGCAGTGAAGGTGTGTTTTTAGCCTAGTGACACACAATTGATGCAACAGCACAATGATTTATCAGGTAAAGTGAGACATTTAACAATAAAACAGGCTATTAGGAAGTCACCAGTGAGTCATTATAGCAGGCATTTTTCTTTTAAGGATGGCTTCAACCCTGTTGCAGGAAGTGACAAAGAAATGGCTTACCCTTCAGGAGATCTCAGTAAGGCTAAGCTATTTTTTACTGCGTTTGTGTGGTACCTGACAGGAACGCAAGAGGACGGAGAAATACAGTCATCTCGTGACAATACCACCTCCAATTATAGGCCTCTAAGAGATTTCTGAAATTGTATTTCTGAAATGGCCATCTATTAAAAGCTTATGGTCTACTGATAAATAAACTGGGAGATTCTGTTATCCTCCTCATAGGGCCAAAGGCACCTGCACTTACTTAGTGTGAGTGTAGGGATGCTACAGCCTGACGGGTAGTTCAGGTTTGTGATTCAGCTCTGAGAGTAATGAAGTGACAGGCTGGAGGCAACTTCATTATCTGTAGTGCAGTAGATCCATCCATCTGCAGAAATTGAAAGTACAATGAGAAGGCGAGAGACATGTAATGGGAAAGGTAGTGGCATGTGCTAGTTAAGTGGGTGGTCTTGGGAGTTAGATACATTTTAAGTTTAAATCCTGGATTAACAGAGAGATTTTAGATAGAGGACTAAACTTCTCTAAGCCTTAATTTTCTTGTCGGTAAAATGGGGATAAGGAGCGTGCCCTACACAAATGTTGTTATACACATTCAGTGAAATAATGTAGAAAATACTAAACATGATGCATGGCAATAATAACCACTGTAAACTTACGTGATCTTCTGCTAAGTGCTTTATATGTTATCACATAAAACCTCCCACTTACCATCTCGTAAGCCATCAACACTTAGCTTTATAGGCGGGAATGAGAATTTCAGTCACTTGTCCAGGAGTTCACAGGTAATAAATGAATAACTTTGTTTAAAATCCAGTTTTTTAATCTACAAAATTGTCCTCTTTGTACTGCTGTGCTGCCAATAGGCTGAATGACAATCCAAGCAGCTAGGCAGAGACGATTGAGTCCAGAGGAATATAGAAATAAATGTAATTTCTGTGGCATAATTTGAGTGTCTTGGCCGTTTGAATGATCAATTAGGAGTATAGTTTAGGGGGAGTCATTCACAGTGGGCATTACAATATGTAAGTTGGGGTGGTAAAAATGTTAACCATCTTCATTGTGTATTCTGAGGTCAGTTGATATTATACATACATGCATAATATATGCTTATGTGTCTAGCTTGCATTATAAATCACTAGACATTATTTTACAACTAACAATAATTGTTCTGTTATAGATTCTATAACTTGAACCAGTTTTTTTTTAGAGTTAGATACACCAATCTTTCTTAAACACTGGCAACTTTTTTGGTTACCTCAGAGAACTGTAAAAGGAGTTTGTATGAAGACTGGTTGTCTCTAAGTTCCTGAAGGCTAACATATGTTAGAAATATGTTATAAAGCAATATACTCTTGTACTAGTTGTGATGCTGCTTCAGAATATGAAATGTGACCAGGGTAAGAGTTAGTGGACTCGATTTCTGCTAATGGTCTACTACTCATGAATTATGTCCACATACAAGCAAGCATTCATTCATTCATTCATTCATTCATTCATTCATTCATTCATTCATTCATTCATTCATTCATTCATTCATTCATTCATTCATTCATAATATCTCCAGCAAAGGAAAATCATGGATGAAACCATCGTATTAATGGAGTTCTCAGTGCCAAGTAACAGAAATGTTGATTATTTTAAGCAGACAAGGAACTTAGTAAATCTATATTAAATAGCTCATTGAATTACTGGGAAGAATGGAAAACCTGGTTGATAAACTAGGCAGATGTAGATGGAAGCTTGATATCACAAACCAAATCTTTGCACTGACTGTCTGCTGAGACTACCTTACTGTCCCCTTGAGTATTATGCACCACCCTGATCCATTACCACTTCATGTATATTGTTTGATAAAACATAGGTCTCCTGCTTTCTCAACAGTTGCAAAGAGAAATAGGAAAGTGAGTCTTTGCTAGTTTCCATAGTTAGAGCAATTTCTATTTTCCACTATCATTTATAAAGTGAGGACTTCCCCAAACCTAGAAAAGGAGTTCAGAAACCAACCCACCAAAAAGGCATTTTGCAGGACATACTGGAGCTTTTTTTTTTTTTTATCTTGGCTGACTTACTTGTTCCTATTGGAAAATAGGAAGTTAGTAGAGTTGATTGCACAAGTTGGTGATCATTTCATATTTATGTAAGACTATTTGCTACATTATATGCCACTGTAATCAAAAGAAAATCTCATATTTATACTTCCACAGATTTATTTATTATTTATTTATGTCCCTTATTTCTAAGACAGATGTAACATGTACACTTACATAAACTCCCCAATTCAAATCATGTGTTCCTAACAAATAACTAATAAAGAAACCCAGTGTTCTCTTCATTCCTTTTTTGGGGAGCTGATAAGGGAGAGGAAGGAGAATAAAAAGTATCCACCATTTCTTTCTTATGAATTTAGCCAATATACTTTATCACAAGAAAATAATATTTGCTCATGTAGGTGCGTGAATAAGCAGAACAACAAAGTTTGTGTCAGCTAGAATTAGATGCATATTGCAATTACTCGAGGAGAGAATAATTTCCTTAATTCAGCAAAGTATCCTCTGTAGATCAAAACAAGAATCACTTGAGAGGTGGTATTCTTTCTTGACATATGCTATATTTTGTGAACATTTAACACCTCCTATAAGTAAAAATCCTATAGTTTTTGACAGTGAAGGAAACTAATATATTTTGAACATCACCATAATAAATACAGATAAGGTTTTTATCTTTGCTTTTTGGTATTTTTAGTCAAACAAAATGAATTATGAGCTTTTCAAGTCTGTGTGATAAAGACTGAAGAGGAAGAGTCATAAATGATTATGTGGTTAAAAATCATTACAAGACCTTGGTAGGTCAGGCATGGTGGTGCATGCCTTTAAGCGGCAGTCTAGAAAGCCATGGCAGGGACCAGGGATAGTGGTTCAAGTCCCACTGGGGTAACGTAGCGAGACCTAGTTCCAAAAAATAGCTGGGTGTGGTGGCGTGTGCCTGTAATCCCAGCTACCTGGGAAGCTGAGACTGGGGTTTGTTTAAGTCCATGGTAGCCCAGGCAATACGAGCCTGCGGTTCCATGTGCAAAACTAGCGAGACCTAGTCTCAACAACAACAAAAAACAAAACCTTGGTGACCCCATGAAAAAATCTAGAATAATAAATGAATACAATAAACTGGCAATGTACAAAAATCAATATACAAATATCAGAGTCATTTCTACATATAAGCAATTAAGGAAAGAGTAACTAAATGGAGTAATTAAATGGAAGACACAAAGATGGAAAGATGTCTCATGTTCATGTATTGAAAGAATTGTTAAAATGCTTGTTTTATGCCTAGTGTAATACAATTCAGTTATAGAAAAAGTAGATGAAGTCTGACTGTTCACAATATCATGGTTGGATTTGAGGGTCATCATGCTAAGTGAAATAAGTCACACTGAGCAGAAAAAGTATTTCCACTCAAATATAGAAGATAAAGAAATAAACAAATGAGCAAACAAAACAAAAATAACTTATATATGATGAGAACAAAATGTTGGTTACCTGAGGGAGGTTCAGTTCATGGAATGTCAGTTATATGGTGTGGATGGAAATTAGACATTTGAAGAGGGAACATAATTTGTATATATAGATGTTGATTTATAGTGCTATAGACCTACTTCAATAAAACTTTCAATTATCAAAAGTTATGAGTAAAAAAATGTTCACACATACATGTGTCTATTGAAATAAATATGTGTTGTTTTCTTCTATCATTTTCTTTACCTCAGTTGTATCTATAAAAGTGTATCATTTTTATGAGAACTAAATGCTAAAAATAAATATACAACTTTTTGAAAGGAAAATGATCAAAGATTTGAAAAAATAGTAAAAAGCATCACAGGCAAATGCAGGAATTGTGTGAAGAATTAAAAATTGTGTAAGGATTTTAGTCTTTGAAATAGACCCTCCCTACTTCCTCTTTCCCAAGTCATAATGTAGCTATAGTCATGGCAAAGGAATGCAGCATTGGTCTTCTGGGAAATATAGTGTAACTCTAAGAAATGACACAAATAATATAGACAGAGCTTTTTTTCCCCCCTTAATCTGACATTTTTGGGGTCAACTTGGAAACTATATTGAATGTTAATACAATTTTCTTGTTATATTTTATATAATGTAAACACTGAAAATAAATATGTAAGATAGTATGTGTCTATAGTATATTCTCAATATTATTCCAGGAGAGGACAAAAATTAAGAAAATATATTAAAACTACATTGACAAGATGACAGTTAATTCAGTGATTTCTAATCTCAAGCCTAAATAAATTGTGCTCTGGAAAAGGAACAAATGAGTAGAAGGAAGTACAAATTTAAGAAAAATGTAATTCTCTGCAAGATTCAAAAAAAAAGGGGGAGAGAAATAGATTATGGATATGACAGATGGGTAAATTTGATACTGATTTCTGGGTGACATGAGCAAATCAAAAGCAATTGTGAGTTCATAGAAAAGGGGCAACCAGTAGATTTTAGAATGTTTCAATAGGTTAGGCATATGGGTTACCCTGGATTTCTTTCTATAGATGACTAGACTTCTGGATCGGGTCATTTAAAAAATAAATATTGAGGACTTCATTACTTTGAGCAAGACTTTTGCTGACAAATTGGAAGGCTGTCATTAAAACACGAGTTATGAGAGTCTACTCTGAAAGTGGCTTAGAAATACCCAGTTTCACAGCTCAGCACTCGTTCTTGTGCCTTTCACTAAACTGGTCAACAACTGGAATATCTATTGGCAAGGTAGGTAAATGCCTATAAAGATCACATAATAAATATGAAATTCAAGATAATTTAGGAGGATGATTGGAACAAACAACCCAAATCAAGACAATCTCATTTAACATGATGGATTTCAAATTCTATAATGTAGTTTAAAAGACAAAAAAGTAGTGGTAGTGAGAGCATAGCTGGGCAGTCTTGCCTAGATTGCTGTTAACATAAATGTGGGCACATTTTTTAAAAACTTCTCCTACTAGGGCACAGAACCGTACTGTTACTAAACATCCTATGTTTCAGATCACATATGCAAAAGATTGATGTCAAGTTCAAGGTAGATGGTTATACTGTCTTAAATGATACTTCTCATTCATAACACCTAGTAGGTGCTTCATTGATAAGTCAACTGAGAGTGATTAGAGGATATTCATGAAAATAAAACAAAACAAAAATAAGCCAAAAAATCCACAGAACTTTTCTGGTAGAACTGTGGCTATTTGGCTAATGGTAAAAACCCTCTCCAATCACTCAGATAACTATCTATCCTTATTTATTTAAAGGGCTCTTATATATAAAAGTGAATAGATTTATTTTGCATTGTTCTAGCAGGTGGTAGAAATTGTTATAAGGATGTGGAAGTCAATTCAGCATGAAAAACCTCTTAATTATTAGAACTGTGTGAAATTGGAATGGACAGCCTTAGGAGGCAATGAACTCCTGTGATTGTTAGTGTTTAGATGTATAACTGACAGCTCTCCAGGGAGGGATTTTTACATGGAATGAAAGTTGAATTGAACAATTCGTCTAAAAGACTTCTAACTCCAAGGTGGTCTGATTCTGTTTGTGTTTATCTTGTAACTCCAAGGGCTAACGTTTAATATCTTAAAGTCATCCTTGCATTGCAAAATGTCTCAGTGAAGACAGTAAACAGAATCTACTGGGAAACATCTAAATGCATTTGACTTGCTGTTCTCTGATAGACCTTAACTGGGATTGATATTAACCATGACCATCTATGTACTGGGACTGTCTCTACTTATGATTGTTTCTTTGTTCCATCTATGATACTGTCATTCTTCAAATATTTCAATCTTTCCTTTCACTCCCTTCAGAGTTATTTTTACCAATAAATAAAAACTTCACATCGTTACATGTTCATGTGCTCTTAAGTAAGTGGAAGAAGCACATTGTGTTTAATGGGATTTGAATCCTAGGTGGTACAGAGATAGTTAATGTGAGTATTCGTAACCCAGACATGGAGGCAACATTGCTTGGCTGTCTTAGGCAGAGTTCTAACCTATTTCCCATGGAGAGGAACCAAAGAAAGAGAAGATTGCCAGCTTACTGGAACACAGAGTGATGTTAGAACATTATAGAAGGATACACATGTAGCAGCAACAAATTAATTGAATGGGGGGGGGGGGTCAACCAGCTCTCTATTGCATTTCTATTGGATGCTGACTACTGTGTCTGAGTGTATTAGTAAAAGCTCTTCAATGTAAATATTATAAAAGGCATTCAGCAGTCAGAGAAGATTCCCTCTCTTTATATTTGTTCCAGCCATGCAGGATTAGCAATTTCAGCAACAAGGAACATACACAATGTTGTCACCTGCCATTGCTTGACTCTGCTTGACTCTCTTGACTCATTGCTTGACTCTCTTATTTACCTCATAGGCCAAGGGAGGCAGCGAGATTACTTGGTGGGAGAGAGCAATTCGACCAAGTATCTAAATACACAGCGAGGCTTATTGAGATAAAGCCATAACATATCTGTAACAATTTTCTTCCCTCCTCTTGTTGATATGAGTGAATTTGCTTTCCTCATGGATACATCCTTTGAGAGTCACTTTCATCGGATAACCAATTGCAAAAGGGCCAGAGATGGTACCTAAATCACTAGTTCTTTATTAGTTGGGGGGCCACAGGAGAAATACTTTAGAAAGTAAAAGCTTCTCCTTCCCTTTTCCCCTCCCTATCCAAACTCCTCCCTCTGCGTCTACTTCCTGAAGTAAATGTTCCTCTCAAGCCATTCCTCAGTAAAATACAGTTTGCTGTGAATAATTATGTCCTAAAAGCATAGGGTGGGAGAAAATCTCCCTGTGCTGTAGTTCTTTCAGACGACCAATCATAAAGAAATTATTTTGGTGTATAGGTGCTTCAAATGTCAACTGAAAAATCTCTAGCTCAAGATCCCATGCTTTTTCGGAAGCCTGATTATCTGATTGGATGCAGGGCTTGGCAGAAATCACTTTTCAGCTCAGACATGGGATGGCGACAGAGTCTCATTACGTTAATTTTATTTACAGGCCAGCCTGGTTTCCTGTGCTGTGAGCTGGTGCTTATTCAGCTGCCTTGGCTTCGGTGGGTTTGCAGTACAGCATATTTTTGTTTCCGAGTCATTTTGGCTCTGGAAGGATGTCTGGCCTCATTTCACTTTCATAACTCTGATGAAAGCCACAGAAGTTTCCAGGGAGCCAGAAGGGGCAACTTGTGAGGCCCGTGTTCATATCACGTGAATGACTACTGGAGGGGGGTATCTGATCTAGGAAGAACCCCCTGCCTCCTTAGACCTTGTGTGGAGAAATTTTGTCACCAATTGTGGTATGGACCTCCCCACACCACAGAACAAAGCCAACAGGCTCCTCGACCTGCTTCTTCTCTTGGTGGGGGCTGATTCGATGTCTTTTATACACCCTTATTCTTCCCTAGGAAGCTCTGGCTTGGTGCTTCCTATTACAGAGGATATGAAAAAAACTGAAAAGAGAAAAGTCTGGATTTGCCTTTGAGGTGGTTTCTTATGTTTTGTTATATTTGTTCATTCAAATACCAACATTCTGACACAGTAAAAGCACCTACGCATGTTGACACTTCTGTCAGCGTCACAGCATAGGATGAAGGAGATGGAATCTGTGAGGATATGCTCATTTCATAAAGCAGGCTCAGAGGGACTGGGTGATTTTTGCAGGTTGTGCAGCTTAAAAGTGCCAGATCTGCAATTTATACCTTAGTCTCAACATGTAAAACACTTGTGTTTCCTGAGGAATGATTTCAAAGAAAATTAATAAGTAATTCTTATATTCACCTTCAAAAAGTATTATATTTGTCATAGGCATTGTCTGTATTGGCAACAGACAAAATTCCATTTTATGTTGGGTGTGGTGGCATTGAATGCCTGAGATCTCAGAGTCTAGGATGGATAAAGTTTTGCAAATGATGCTGCTCACTAGGGTGAGCTGATCCAGAAAGCCAATGTATCTGGACAGTAAAACACACTAATTTTTGCATCTACAGGGTGTGGATTATTTCTACAGCTCCTACCAAAATAGCTCAGACCAATAGCTCCTTTTATCAAGCCCAGATTGTCTTTGTCTATGCTACAAAGTGCTTTGCTTATGTTATTTTATAATTTTCCAGAAACGACCAGGTAGCAGACAGGGTACCATTAACCCGATGAAGATATAGAGCTAGAAAATAAGGCATTGCTCTATGATTAAAGCAGGGTTTGGACACAGGCTTCTTCGCTCACAAGCTCCCCCCTTCATTCTCCCCCTCCCCAAAAAGCACAGTCACTGTGCTGCTAGTAGCAGGATCACTTGCAACTAAAACCACCTCCCTTTGTCTTTAGCCCAGAACATCTCTGGTACTGCCATAACCGGGAAGTTAGGGAAATCTGAAACTCCTACTCTCACCCCACATCTCTCCTTGCCAGAGTGAGGAGACTCCAGTTCCAACTGGGATTGAAATGTAATTTATATTTGTCTCAGCACAGGTTGGGTGAGATAGGACATTTAAGCAATTGCACTTCTTTCATCCTAGAAAAAAAGAGGGGCAGAAAATAGAGGAAAAAAGGAAGAAAAGCAAGCATTCACATTAGTGGGTAGACATCTAAAGACTAAGTTGTTTCTCTTCTCCACAAAGACCTGGGTGATTGCTTCAATTTTCCATTTCTCTGTTTGTGTGCAGACGTGGCCTCATCTTTTTGGAGTTTTTCCTCCCAGTGAGTTTTCTCTACCAATATATTTGAAGTCTTTACTTGTTCCTAGTAGAATGAAACAGGGTCTTTTTCTTGGAGGTCTTTTTTACATGTATTTTAAGAGAATAATTAAAATTTACATACTCTGCAGTAGTTTTAGCAAATATTCTGTCAATTACAGTAGCTTTTGGGGATGATAGAAACTGCAAGTTAGATCTACAATCAACCGTTAATACCAAGGATCCAGTGTAAATATCACTCTCCCTTTCTCGTCAAAAAAATTAGATTGGCTTCTTAACAAAATATGCCTCAGTTATTATTTTTAAATTATAATTTTCTTGATTTTTCTTATTTACTCCAAAATTAATTTTTCTTTTCTAGATTTTGTTAAGGCTGACAAATTAAAACAGGATATTTCAGAACTGATTTCTTTAGCAGCTGAGATTGTTTTCTGTAACATTTTGTTCCAAAACAATTTCTGTAGTAGAACCATCAACCAGAAAATCAGGACTGATATGGAGAAAACTATAGCCAGATGGGGACCACAGTTGGGTGGCAAAGTGTTTGGAATATAAAGAAGAAATAGTCTGTAAATTTTATAATGGAGAAATCGGATGAGCAGTTCAAATTTATGATCTCAACCCTGTGACTGAGCCAAAGGCAACTCTTGGCGCAGGAGTTTTAGTGTAACTTCCTTGTTCTACTAGATTTCTTAACTTCAGGGAACCCAGGTGGTAGATGGGAAAGTGATAGTAATAGTCACAGTTCAAATCTGCCACTAAATTCAGCTGACTCTTCATTAGTATCTTAATTTACCTCAGCAGGTTGAATCTTAAGAAATTTACTTTTGCATGGAGATTATCTTAACGTTTGGAAAATCACATAAACCTATGTTAGTACATATTCTTATTTGCATAATATATTCAAAGACTTCATCTACATTCAATATCCACAGATTTTTATGTATATTTTCTTTTTAACTTTAAAAAATGTTATATATATATATTTTTTTTTTACATCACTGTCCACCCCAAGGTTCTGCCACCACCTTATCATTTGTGAACCATCTTAATATCTTGTGCCAATCCCTCCCTGATTTTTACCCTCTTCTTCCTCTCTTTCTCTATGCTTCAGTGTTGACAGTTTTAAATTTTTCTTGTCCATTTGTTTGTTTGTTTTCCCTGTATCCCTCACATAAGTGAGATCATCCAGTATTACTCTTTTTCTTTCTTATTTCTGCTAACATGATTCCTTCTAGCTCCATCCATGTTGCTGCAAATGACATAAGTTTATCTTTTGTGACTGATGAATAATATTCCATTGTGAACATATACTGCAGCTTTCTGGCCCATTCATCTGTTTTGGGCCATTTGGGTTGTTTCCATATCCTGTAAATAGTGCTACAATACACATCCAAGTTCAGGTGTCCTTTTGAATTAGTGTTTTTGTATCCTTTGGGTAAATCTCCAGAAGTGGGATTGCTGGATTGAATGGTAGTTCCCTCTTTTGTAGTTTGAGGATCCTCCACACAGCTTTCCATGGTGACTGTCTTTGAGATTCTAGTTCTTGAACTCCTTAGGAACTAGCAAAAAAGGACTCCAAGTTTTCTCTACTTATTATTCAAAATACCATAAGTAAAACAGAGACTTGAGACATCACATATGTTCATGTGATGAGCAAGAGCAGAAGAGTTAGCGTCCTGCTTACAGAGGTATTAATTAGTGTTTGGTGACACCTGAAATACCAAAAATGAATTAGTTACTCATTACCTACCAAATGAAAACTTGAGGGCTGACCCAGAAAAGCTCATAAAGAAATGGTAGGGGTTAGTTAACTTGCCTTGTCATTAGTTTTCCATTCACTCATAGAATTGAATATTTTCTGGCAGATATAATGCCATTTGCCAGGGATAAGATAGTGAGCAAGATCAAAATAATTCCATTCTCAATGAAGTTGAATGATTGATATAAGTGGCATCTACTGGAAAGTGTGCCTGAGACTATGATACAATCAGATAGGGTGATGAGGCTGTATGTAGCAAAAACATCCAACCGAGATTGTGAGGTGGGGGAAAGGGGTCATGCATGAAGTTTCCCTGAGCTAGTGATACTTGTTCAGAAATGTGAAGTGCTGGTCAGGCAAAGGAAGACATGTTTATTAGGGTGGGATATTATCTCCCTTCAAGTAATTCTATAAAATATGAGATGTGGGAAATAGAAGAATGTGCCAAAAATATCATCTTCTATAAAGGTCACCTTATCTTAACCAGGAGATAAACTGCAAACTCTGGGCATTTGGTTTTTTTCCTATAGAAAAAAGTATTGACCTATACCAATTGAATCTATGTAGTTTCACTGCTAGAGATTTAAAGCTATATATAATTTTAGCTATTTCTACCTGGAGATACTCAACTAATATATTTTTATCTGAATTGACTTATTAAGAACTGAACTGACAGTTGCATAGATAAGGTCAGATGTACCCTTACCTATTGTTTTGTGTTAAGGGCAGTAATAGTGTACTAATTCTAGATTACATGGTTGTTCTAAAGTTAATGAAAAACATGGGGCATCTAAAAGTTTAATGGAACCCTTAGTATTTCAAAGTTTTTTTGTTAATACTTTTAAGATAATATTGTAAGGTGTTTAGACTCAGTTAGATTGGGATATTTAGATGGAAACATAAATGCTGAAAATATTTATCCTTTGCATGTACTTTCAATGGAAAAAAAAATTACCCAGTCTTAAAAAAACCAGCATGAATTCTGTAGAATTTGTAATTCTGCATCATCTATGATTGTGTGCCTTTGTATTTTACATTTATATTCATTTCTTCAAATCTCTATGATACCAGATAAGGGGCTACATGTGATAAGTTTCAATCTTCTGCTCAAGCAAGTTGAACAACTCACAGAAATTCTTTTATTGAACATTACTTCAGCTTTTAAGTGACACAAAAAGATGAGTAAATACATTTCAAAATTACTTAACATGGAAAGAAATTACTTGATAATTCCATAGCAAAATTCTAGAGATATTCTGAGTATGTTGTAAATAGTAACAAACTTTGAAAGTAAGTTTAAATTTTGACATGCTATTTCTATGAGTCTATGAAATAGCTATAAAATGTTTTCATGTGAAATACACTTGCTTTGTTCTAATTGTTAGCACATGACCAAGGGGCATGCAGGGACCCAAATCTTTTAAGGGACACAGCTCTAAAGGAATAATTCTTATATCTGTCACGGAAGACAAAAGAAGCACACCCAGTGTAATTAATATTTAATAGAATTATAGTGCATAGAGAGGTAATAGATATTTAATAGAATTATAATGCATAGAGAGATGAGAAGAAAGGATATTACTAACAGTAAGCCCTTCAACATTACCCAACCTGTTGTGGGCAAATGCTTAATCAAAAAGAGCTGGTCCAAAATGGGGCTGCTAAGGCCTGAAAGCATGCCACAAGATGCTTTCTGCAAGGGAACAATAATAAAGGGATTAAAGGGGCCAGACCTGTCTGGGGCAGAAAGACACAAAACTACAAATCAAGATAATGGCTGCCATTGTCTCCTCTAAGGACAGTCTCTTTATGTGTCTCTCACCCATGTGAGTCTTCCAAGTCTCCATGTCTTTACTTCATGTATCTCCTCCAGTATTCCTTCCCAGGAGTAGCAGGGTGCAAATTGTGACTACATAGACAAAAGCTCCCTAGCCTGCATTTATTCATTTACCAAGCATGGTTTCTTAATTCCACCCATCGTTCCCAATAGTCCCTCTACTCAGGAAGTCTAGTTCATGGTATATTGGGACATATAGTAAAAGGCAGTATGTAAATTGGAGTGGAGAAAATGGTACCTTCCCTCATGGCAGTGTATCTGTAACAATTTATTAAATATATATTAAGTTCCTACTATGTACAAAGCACTTTCCTTTCACCATAACTATTTCACTCTTTTATATAGTTAAAGGTTTAAATATCTCCTTCTAACTCTAACATTGACATTCCTTTATTAGAACTTATTTAACGTAACACTTCGTCTTTTATAATATCCTAACAATAGAATACAAATTTAGGCAAATAAGTTGTCAGGATTTCTGTTATCTAGTTATAATCATTGTTACATTTTTATTCTTTTGCTCTCTTTCAACTCTTTTTTCTTCTATCTCTAAATTGGAATTTGAGATACCTATTATTAGGGCCAGGCACGGTGGCTCTTGCTTGTAAGCTTCAGCCTATGAAGCG
>PVHY01000027.1:167194-234577 GCA_004024945.1 Uropsilus gracilis
TAGTCTCAAAAAAAAAAAAAAAAAAAAAAAGATACCTATCATTATCCCCCCCCCCCCGACTAATCTACATGTCATGAGTGTACACTCATTGTTTCTTTTTGGAAATATTATTCTCAGTAGCTGAAAATATTTTGGGCAAGTTTATGCTGTTCAGTATTGTACTAATTAGGGGAGAGATTAAGCAACTGACAAAAATACCTGAATATTCAATCCAGATATAAAATAAGTTTATTTCTCTTTTGACTCATCTTAGAGATAGGCAGGTGGCCTAGCTGTGATCGGGAGCAAAAGATGTGACCCCAAAATATGCCACTTTGGCTTGTGGGTTGCTTTAATCTAAAGGTAATTAGGACTGAAATGACTCAGGAAGAACTTTTTACTTTCCATTCTCCTTTAAGTATCTGAAGGAAATTAGATAAAGGTTTTGTTCCAGGAAGTTAGCTCTCCCTTGAGTTAATTTCAATAGATATGAACTAGGTGTGGTGACAGGGAGGACTATAGCAAAATTTGTTAAAATTCCTCTCCCATTGTTTTCTGTATGACCAAGCAAACATTGTTTTACCAAATATGTCATCATTTCTTCTTCATGCGAGTGGCCCTCCTTCCCTGTGAAATCCGAGTTCCCTCACTGATGGCTATATAACCCCATTTTGCCTCACTCTCATGGGGACCAGTGATTGTGTAATTCCCCTTGTTTTCTCTTGTCAGTCTGCCTGATATCTATTTGATTAGCAACCAAACAACCAGTGGGAAAAGGGGAATCTCCCCTCCCTCACCGTGACTTTATGAGTCCACTAGAAATTCAGACTTCTGTACCTCTGGTCTCCCTTTTCCAATGGTGTTGCCTTCTTCCATGAAATTGGAATCATTTCATGACCACCACCTTGTTCCTTGTAGGAAAATCTAGTGGTTTCTTATAAAAATGTCATCTGTCAAAATGACAATAGTAGAGTGTGGGTGTTATTAAAAAATGAAGAGGGAAATAATGGAGAGAGGGAAGCATTGTTTCTATCATACATTTTATATAGACCTTTCTTATATTTTGCTCCTAATATCTACACTGATAACTGATTTTAGATAAATTTGCATTCTTAGATTAAAAAAGTATGCTTGTAAAGCTTTTGATCTATACTTTGTGACTGATTCTTAGAAAGGATTCATCTGAGTAATAGTCTTTTACTTCTTGGTTTAAAATTGTATTTCAGAAGGGGATTCATTTATTTTCATTCATTACTAGCAAACTTGAATAGTCTTCAGGATTATTGACCATTTGTATGTACATTGTGATTTGCCGACCATTACTATTCACCAGTTTTTCTTAAAATTATTGTTTTTACCTGATAAATTTTGATTACCCCTTTTCATGCACTTCAAATACATTTATCCAATTTTATTTTAATTCTATTTTTCTTTTATATACTCTTTATTTTCACGTATTTTGATGTAAAAATCTTCTATTATTTGTGTGTACATTTGTGCATATACAAAACTAACCTGAGAAATAACTGCCACATTTTTACAATTATAGCCTATATATCTATGTGTTTGAGAATAATAGATATTTTTCTTTATCAATTTTTTTTACTGAATCACCCAATAATTTCTTATTGGTTGCTGAGTGAAGAGCTTATAGCAAGTATTCTAACTAGATACCATCAACCTAAGACAGGACTTACGCATTAAGAAGAGTAATTAATGAGCTCCACCTTTCTCTGAGAGTTTAAAATGACATCTTCCCTTGTAAATTTCCTTATATCTTTTGTTTTTAATATTTTCTTTTCCACTAGAGTCTATTACTTTACAGTAAAAAAAAAACAATCCTATATACATTTGTATCAAATAGAATTATATATCTAGGAGCAACTTCACAAAGGAAGTGAAAGACTAATACAGTGAAATGTATGTTTCTTATTAAAAGAAATAGAAGACCAAAAGAAATGGAAAGATAGTCCCTCTTCATGGATGAGAGAAATTAACATTTTTTAAATGTTCATCTTTCTCAAAACAATATTCATAGTCCATGTAATCCCTAAGTTTCAAAGGCATTCTTCAAAGAAATGGAACAAATATTACTAATAATCAGATAGAATCATACAAACACCAAATAACTATGATATTCCTGTCAGAAAAAGGACATCTTTCTGTGGCATCACACTCCCAGACTATGAAATATACTACAAAGCTATAATGATAAAAACAGTAGTACAGTATTGGAACAAAAAATGGATACGTGGACCAAAGATTAGAGTTTTGAGCATAGAATATCCATAATTACTTGGATATTTAATCTACAAAAAAAGAGCCAAGATTATACTTTGGAGAAAGCAAAGTCTCTTTAATAAATATTGTTGGGTAATCCAGACAGCTATATGCAAAATATGAAACTAGATGACTATCTTATACCATACACAAAAATTAACTTAAAATGGATAAAAGACTTGAAAGTAAGACCTGAAACTATGAAACACACACACATACACATACAAAAAATAATAAAAAGTGTAGGCAAAACAATTCACAACATAGACTTCAGTGGTGTTTTTGTGAATTTATCTCTAATAACAAGAGGTATTACAGAATATCAGCAATTGGGACTACATTAATCTTAGTATCTGCACATTGAAGTAAATTCACTAATATGAAAATATTAGTAAAATAATAGTAAAAATAACCTAATAATTTTAGGTTATTTAACCTAATAACCTAATTTTACTAATAATATATTAGTAAAAATAACCTACTGAATGGGTGAGAATATTTGCACACCATACCTTTGCAAGGGGCTGATATCCAAGACCCATTAAGTTACTTATACAGCTCTCTAAAAAGAAAAAAAAATACTATATCAAAAAAATTGCAGAAGAATTATATTTGCCCTTCTTCAAAGACAACAGATAGATAGAAATAGTCATATGAAAAGGTGCTCATAATGGCATATTATCAGGGAAATGCCAATCAAATCTCCAATGAGCTACTACTTCACACCTGTGAAAATCACCTAGAACAAAAACTCCAAAAATAACAAGTATTGGTGTGGATATGGTGGAAAAGGAACCCTTGTGTACTCTTCGTGGGAGTATAAACTGGTCCCATCCTTATGGTAAATGTTATACAGATGTCTGAAAATATTGAAAATAGATCTACCATATGATCTAGCAATTCTGTTTCTAAATTTCTACCTACCTAAAGAATATAAGAATGCAAAAATTCAAACATAAATATGTACTTGGCTATAAAATTTTATGTATTTGCAGTACTATTTACAATGGCCAAATAATGGAAACAATCTTAGTACCTAAAGACAGATGAATTGATTAGGAAAATATATATGTACACACAATGGAATACTACTTAGCTATAAAAAGGTAATTTTTTTGCCTTTGGGATAATATAGATGGAACTGGAGGGGCCTATGTAAAGGGGGTTATGTAAAATAAACAAAGTCAGAAAAATAAACACAAACACCAACAGTGTTGATAAGAGAAACAAAGGGTCAGATAAGTCTAAACCAATAACAAAATCTGTAATGTAGAATTGAGACTGCTGGAGAGGGGAAGGAAGGTGAGGGGAAACAGGTAGAAAAAGCGAAGAAGTCACGCCATTTGGTGGTGAAGATAATGAGTGACTTTATGGTGGAATGTTGTGTGATAACCTGCATTTGAAGGGTGTGATCCTACGAGTCTAAGTAAATCAGTGTTTAAATATGTATGCATATCTTTGAGTATGCATATATACAGCTCATCAGCAGAAATTCCAATAGTTAGGATATCTTCCATTGTCTACATGTATTCTGTTTTTATAAGTGACAACTTGCATAAAATTACTACAGGAGTAAATTCGGATGTATTATACTTAAGTGTGATTAAATATTTGCCCTCATTAATTGATAATTCTGCTTTTATTATGGTGCCTTATGTAGTAATCTTTTTAATGTTCTTAGGAATCTATGCATATTACATAGATTTTCTGTTTACAAGTACATACTTACTCTTTAAAAATTAAGGTTTGAAACATAATTTTATCATCATAATTATACCTGTTGCCAAGGTAGTTGAGTGTTTCTCTGTTATTTGTCCAAGTGTTTCAATTTGTTGTCAGATTTCATCTACTATCATTAGAGAACATATACTGTGTTATTATACTACTTTGCAACCATCCTATTTTCAATCAAAGATTATTTACAAAGTCTAAAGTCTCATTAAAATGAACTATCATCAATTACAGTTGAAGTACATAATTTACCTATATAGATACTGTATAATGCTTTTTTCCTGCTGCATTTGATTTTGTATCTTAGTGATAGATATTCTGATGGCTATTTTTTTCTTATAATTAATTCTTTTACGTCTTAAATGATTAAGAAACAAACATTTTTTTAAAATTTCCAAACCTATTCTCGTTATGATGTGAATTCCAAATAAATTCATGGCACCCATTCTCCATTTGTGCTTTGTGAATAATATAACTAAATCATATGCTCTTGCTTTATGTCATCACTGTGTCATTTATCTGACATTTTGGGTGACATACTAGAAAATGTTTTACATTACCTTATTACATTTAAAGCTTTATTCCCACTGTTATTTGCCATTAGAAATTATAGGTGATTGTGCCCAAATCAGATTTTAGACACTAAATTAATAGTTATCTTTCACAGTCCTATATAAAGTTCAAAAGTTACATCAGATCATCGTAGCAATTCTACGAAGTATTGAGAAAATATAACAAATTTTATAGTTTTTGGACACTGGGAAGTTCAACAGAAAATGAAACATGGGTTTGCCTTTAGGTTCCGCTTTTCTGCTTTTCAGTTCAGAATTCTAACCTGTTGCATTAGAATAAATTTGACTTTTCATTTGTGTTGATTGTATTAGTCCTTTTATTTCAATATGTTTGTATTTATTAATTTAATATTTATTGATTATAGGATGTTTTGAATATATTAAAGTGAATTAAAGATAATTTTGGCTTAGAGAAGACAGATACTGGAAATACCTTTGGTTAGTCTATATATGTACATGTGTTGATGTGTGTGTATATAATATATGTCTGAGTATTATATATGATATTTATATATCATATCCATATAATATATATGGACACACATATACATCCTAAAATAGGAAAAAAAGTTCTGTTTAAATAAAATTGAAGAATGTCTTCTTTTAGAGTAATTTAAGGATAGTGTAAACTTCCCATAATCTTTGATAGCATACCTTAAAAATTTGCCTTGTATCAATTTAAACAAACCATGTTTATTTCTCCCTTTACTTCTATTTTCATTGAATGGCTCAAACTATTTTTATTACCACTAATAAAATTTACAATAATACATATCACAATTTATTATCTTTTTACTAAATTGTTACTATCATAGGAAAGAAAAGGTAAATTTTAATGAAAGAATATTATAGTTAATATTATATGGTTTGTCTGACTAAGCAAGATAAAGTAATGATACTGATAATCATTGACCTTTTGCACAAATAAAGCAGTAAGAATTAAAAAATCATGAATGAACTTTATAATACAGATACTTTTGAAGAATGTGCATCTGCTGATGAATACAATTTGAGGGTCCTAGGTAAGAATTTGGCCCTGGTAGAGTGGAATATTTGTGATTTTCCAAGGATGGCTTGAGAATGGACCGAATCTGTGGTGATTTCAGGAATAAGCATCGTTGGATAGCTAAATGCCATGGGCCAACATTTTCATTAATACTATATTCATCACAAACCAATCATTATGCTGAAGGTAGCTTTGTAGTAAATTCTGGTGCTGGCACTGGACCTGGGATATTAAGTGGTATCCTTTCTCCCTTCCATTTTGGGTGAGGAAGATTGTGGGACAATTTTCATTTTAACTCTTAATTAAGTCTTCTAACTATTTGCAGGTAGTTGGAAGGCCATCCTTACTTTTAGATTGAAAAAGAAAGTAAGTTTATATCCAGAATGAAATAAAATACATTGATGTTTCTATTGTAAACTGGTAAACTGAGAGAGGTTTTCTATCTTTTCCTCCTGAAGGGTAATATGTAGGGAAAAAAAAGAAACCTAAAAAAATAGTTCTCAAGTTTTGTCTGAAATTTTCTAAACATTTGAAACTCAGTTACTGCTATGTATTTATATGGTTTTATAATTTATTTTAATATTTGCTTAATGATTCTTTGGCACATCATGAAGAATTATGTTCATCAAGGGGTGGGTGTCTTATTAATTTTCAGATGTGATTTTATTTTTAATGTTTTCTTCCTTCCTCTGACTTCATTCTATAGGATCTTGTTATACTTATCACAAAATCTGAATTGTAGATAATATCCTTACTTGAAATCCAAGGCTAGCAAAACATCTCCATTTTTAATTTCAGTTATGTGCTTAAATAGTAATTGAGTGCATTCAATTTGCTGTATTGAACTAGACCTCAGAACCATGACTTGGTAGTATTTTCTGATCTAGGGAGTAGATTTTAATTTATTAAAATATTCTATTTTTGGCATTTAGTTTACTTTAACATTTTCCTTTAATCAAGAATGGTGAAACACATTATTTTTGTTTCTTTCTTTATTTCTATAGCTCAAAAGTTCTCACTCTTGTATTTGTTCCCTCTTAACTCTAACTCAACATTGCACTGTTTTGAGACAGTTCTAAGGTGACACAGGACTCTAATACCCAGGGGATAAAGAGAATAATGGTGGTTCGTTATAGATGAGAGAATCAGGCTGTTCAATATGCACTTCTCTCTCTCCTCTTTCCTGCCTCTGCATAATTCAGACTGAGAACAATGGTACAGACTCTAGAAGGTATACATTTTAAGTAGACATTTGTATTCCTGTATGTCACTACTGGCTATCCTTTCAAACATTTGCAACAACCAAGTCTTTAACTTCTAAAGGAGACTTAAAACATTGAATTTAACTTACATTAATTACGTATTTATTGTGTGAAACAATGCACCAGATGGTAGGAGGGCATAAAATTGGAAATATGAGAAAAGGTTCTTACCTTCAGGTACTTACTGGTTTAATTGGAAGGAAAGTCATCCAGTTTTCAGATTTAAGAATAAATGTCAAAATGTGTTAAGTAGATAATAAAGTCTATTGAGTGTAAGAGTAGGGAGATGTATTGGTGAGTGATTTAAGTGGACATTGATCAATTGGTCTAAGGATGGGTTGTAATCATTGCTAGACTAACAAAATTGATTCTGAGATGACTTTGCAAAGTCTCCCATTCTTAAAGTAGTTACTTTGAATAACTTAAGTAACAATTGCATATATTTTCCCAAGTTCAAATAATGCAGAAAAACAGATGAAGAGAGGTATCTCTTCACTTTCTTCTTTGGAAGTAACTACTTTGTAGAGTATGTGTTTTTTGTTGTTGTTGCTGTTTTGTAAGTCTGGAAATTGAATAATACCTCTTTTATACTTTCTCTAAGTTAACAGTAATTCTAGGGAGTCTGTCATGTCAGTAACTATTAGATATAAGTTGATATTTAACTGTGATCTATGACTGCAGGAGCTAGCAACTGTAGTAGTTAAATAATTGAGGAATCTTTGTTACTTACCATTATATAAGCAAGTCTTCAAATGAGAATTGGACTTTTGTAGACCTGCTTGATTACCCCTCTTGGCCATTTTCTAATTAGATGGCTAATGCAAACACACTCATATGTACTAACTACAATATGAGTCACATATGCACACCATATATGCATATTTATATGTATACACTTACATGTCATATATGTATTCACTTTGTTATCACTTTTCTAATAACTGAGTAGTAAGTAGAACAACAGGGTTAAGATTTAGAAGGAGGGTTTAATTACTCCTGGCCCAAGTAATTCATTTTCTCAGATTGAGAAAAATATAAAATAAGATTATAAAAATAAGATTATAAAAATAAGATTAGAAGGGGAGGTGGTAGGTGAACCCCAGGGACTGAAATGATGTGAAATATATATAAATAAAATAAAAAAAATATGGGAACCACAAACAGTGATTTCGATTGTGATTTCTTTGGCAGAAGATTTTTTCATTTTTTGTAGCCATATTTGCTTATTTTTGCTTGTGCTTACCTTGCTTTTTGGGCCATATTCACAAAGATATCACTAAAGTTGAATTGAAAAAAAATTATTGCATTTGGTCTCTTCTATGTATTTTATGGTTCCTTATCAAAATCTTTCATTTTGAATTAATTTTTTGTGTGGTATAAGACAGTGTCTATCATTCTTTTGCTTGTGATTGTCCAGTTTTCCCAGCACATTTTATTGAAGGTACTTCCTTTTCTTGAATGTGTGCTCCTTCTTCCTCTGTTCTGAATTATTTGTCCACATATGTCTGCATTTATTTTTAACTCTCAATTTTATTTTGTTGATCTTTGTGACTGTTTTTGTTCCATATTATTTTCACTACTATAGCTTGTAGTATAGTTCAAGTTAGGGAATGTGCTATCCTGGGTTTTGATTTTTGTTTTTCCTACTTATGGTTGCTTTGACTCCTTGGGGTCTTTTCAGGTTCCATGCATATGTTTGGATTTTTTTTCTATTTATATGGAAAATGTCTTTGAAAGTTGAATGAGGCTACAGTGATACTGTTCATAACATTAGGTCAGAGGTTATATTAATTTTTCCATTCAGTGAGCATGTAATATCATTTATTTGTGTCTTCTATTTACTATAACAGTATCTTATAGTTTTCAAAGTATGAGTCTTTCTTTTTCTTTGTTAAGTTCACTTCTGTGTATTTTACTGTTTTTAATGATATTGTGAATAGAATGAATTTCTTCATTTTGCTTTCTAATAATTCATTATTTGTTTATAGAAGTACAGTCGATTTTTGTATATTGACTTTTTAATTTGCAAGTACAAATCTTTATTTGCTATTTCTAAAATATTTGGTGGATGCTTTATCATGGTCTATGTATAATAGCACATCATCTGCAAATACTTTTTTGTTCTAGTTTGTATGACTTTTATTTCATTTTCTTGCCTAATTATTTTAGATCAGAACAATTTTCTTAAGATACCATTTAAATTTCCAATACTGTGCTGAACATTGGTGGTAAGAGTGGGCATCATTGTCTTATTCTTGAACATAGAGGTAAAGTTTCAGTGCTTCACTATTTAGTACAATGTTAGCAGTGGGTTTGTTATGTATGACCTTTGATATGTTGATGTATGTTCCCTTGATATCCATTTTATTTAGAGTTTTTATCATTAATACATGTTGCCTTCATGATTTTAAATGTCATATTTTATATTTAGTTTTAAGGAAAGTAGAAAAATGACTCTCTAATATCTTAATTTTACATAAAGCCAGACAAGTAATTCTTAAAACAAATTTGGATTCATGAACTGGATAATTAGATGCAGTAAAACCTCTTCATCAGCCCCAACTTCTTTCCCCATCTCATCATGGAATTTAATTGCATTTCCAGTTGTAGGCTTAGTTCATGTCTGTAATTTCAGAACAATCCTGATTGGGAAATATAGCTCAGCTGTCTGTCCCTCCCCTGTCCTGGGAACATGATGTCCTTTTCCTATGAAGACTGCCCTGAGAAATAGGGTTTTGAGGCTCACCAAAGTGGCATTCCTGCATTCTGTTATTTCTTTTTGTTCTGTAGTGACCTAACTCTAATTATAGGATTTTAGAGCAATTTTTGTCAGCAAACCTCCATAGAACTTACCTCCGTCTTGTCTGGGTCTTGAGTGAAAAATAAAAACAAAAACTGTGGTCTGTAGTTCCTTGTAACTTATTTGGTTTCCTTAACACAACAACTTTATGGTGAGTGCTGACCACATCTAGAGACCTTCCAGAACTGAGTTTCCTGACTGGACTTCTGAAATACAGCCATTTCCTCTGTCTTCAGGTGTTGCACCTACTCCAATTTTTGGGATCCCTTGCAACATTTTCTCATACTAGAGGTTGCAAACTCATATGACTTCTGAGTGGAGAGGACTGGATAGGTATAGAGATGGACTTCGAAGTGCACGCTTCCCTAAAGGATTTAAAAGGGGAGGCCAATAATTTCAAGAGGAAAAAGAATTCAAATTTTGGTATAAAATTTTCTGACTTGAAAATGTTAGCTTTGAGCCAACTAAATCCCATCTGCATCCTGACCTGTGGCTCAGCTGTTCATGTGTGAGTCTCTCTTAGATCACATTCCTGAAATGTTCACTACCCTTGTGTCCGTGCTTTTGTCTAGGCAGCTCAGCTGTACTGTCAGCCTCTGAGGCTAGACTATCTTACTATCTGTTCTAGCCAAGCAGATGGTTTATCTCCAAGGCCATCCTGTTTCCCATATATCTTCTCCCTTGCTGCGCATTGGACATCAACATTTCCCAAGGAGCATTTTCTCTTAGAAAAAGAAATTTCTAATCCAATAAAATATTATGGAATAATTCTAGTATGCTGAGTATGGTGATACTTATATGAATAGGAACATCAAATATAAAATGCAGATTTTGTTTTTCAGTAGTTTGGAGACAATAGCCTGAGGTAAACTTATAATGTATAAAATCCTTGTGTGATTCCTCTCCCTTTGAGGACAGGTAGCATCTGTGACTTGCTCCTATGCAATAAAATATAGTAAAGATGATGAGAAATCAGTTCACTGATTAGGTTGTAGAGGTAAGGGGATGTCGTGTCATGTTATGTATGACTTGTATGTATAGTTATGTATGACTACCTTTTAGCTGACTGGAACAGGAAAATATCCTGCTGGCCTTCAGGAAGTGACCAGTCATGCTGGGAATATCCTGTGAGAAGGGTCCTGTGGTGGGGAACTGTGGAATCTACAGTGGGCTGGAACAGGTACAGGTTAGAAATGAGAGGAAATGAAATCTTCTAACAACTGGAGTCAACTTGGATGAGGGGTTATTTTTCCTAGTTAAACTTCCAAATGAGACTATAGCCTTACCAAAACATTGATTATAGTCTGTGAACAGAGGAACCAGCTAAGTAAGCTCTGCCTGGACTTCTACCCTATAAAAACTGTGAAATAATAACTGTGTGTTTTTTAAGCTATTAAATAGTAATTGATTATACAACAATGGACAACAGCAGTTTACAGTTTAACATGGAAAATGCAATATAACCCATGCAACCCATAAAACAAGGGTGAATGAGGAATTTGTTTGATTTATATACTTGTTTGGAGGAAAAGAATATATTGATTGAGTCCAGGACTACTATAGTGGTACTGCACCAACTAAAAGAAGATGATGGAATTTTCTTTATGAAGAGAAAGGTAAGTACTTGTGCATATTCTGGAGCTCATCAAGATTTTGTGTTCTCCTTGGGCATGTACTCTCTTGAAGCTGCCACATCATCCTTGCCTTGCTCTTTGTTCCATAGGGAGGCTGACTCTTGGGATCTGCCTCCTGCTATATACCACCAATGGAGATCACCTAGCAAAGGAATTGGAGAGGGCAGTGTTGGGTATAGTAGGAATAAGAGACACTGGAAATTGTCTCCAGGTCCTTCTCTAGCTCTGAAGGCATGTGAGGAAGCACCTCAACATTCACCAGAGTTTCAGATCCCAAGGAAATTGGTCTGTTGTGAGGTCAGCTTCTAGAATTTCAGTGCACAACATGATAGCTATGATTATCTAGAATTATATAAATTTAAATGACAAATTTATTAAAAATCCAGTTATCAGGTCTCACATTTTAAGGGCTAAGTAGCCACATGTGGGTAGTGGCTACCCTACTGGGTGGTTTGCAACTTTAGATCATTTTCATTATCTTAGAAATTCTTATTGGACATTGACACAATAGAGAGTAATCAAACATGTGGGCTCTAGTAGCATCACCTTTACTCTTTGCCAGTGTCAACTGTGGGAAATGGTGGCTGCTTAATGCTGGTTTGTTGCTGCTTAATTACTGGATTGTTTTACTGTTCTCTGAGTTCTCAGCATTACTATCACCTCTGTAACCACTTCCCTGCATTGAATTCCTATGTTGAAAGCAATGAAATAAATTTTTCCTGATCAGACTCTGCTTTTGAGATGCGAGGAGAAACAGATAGTGAACATTCCCATTCTAGCTATTCATTACTATTTAACAAATTGTCCTCCATAGCAGCTGAAAACAATAAGCATTTATTATTTCAAAGTTTTGATGAGCCAAGAATCTAGGTACCTCGGTGGTCCTGACCGTACCTTTTATAAAATTGCAGTCACAGGGCTGGCAGGAGCTGAAGTCTCATCTGAAGGCTTAAGTGAATGAAGTAGGTTTTCTTCCAGACTCACTTTTGTGGTTGTTGGCAGGCCTCCTGATATGTGACATTGCTGGTTATTTGCTGAAAATTCTTGGCACCTGGGCTTCTCCATAGACTGCCTGAGAGTCACATGGGATAGCACTGGCTTTTCTTAGATAAAGTGGTAAGAATGAGGGAGACTTTGAGAGGGAGAGAACACTCAATGTGGAAGATGTCAGCTCTTAGAACTTACACCTGGAAGTGACATACCGAATTTCCACTACATTCCACGTACCACACAGACTGTTCCTGGCAGAGTGCAGAAGGATGTATGCAGGACGGGAATGGCAGGAGGAAGGATCATAGACACCATCTTGACAACTGTCTGCCACATCTGCTCCAGAGAGGCTGAGTGGATTTAATATATGGGAGATTGTGTTGCTTCTCTGTGACTTAAATTCTAAAGGGCAGAAACTGTACAACATATTCTATTCAAAGAGACCCTGGCAAAAGAGGTTATTGCCTCAGTGATCTCATGTAAACTTTGAAATATATGTGACATTCAGGTGTCAGAGGACACTGTTCACTGTTTTAATAGAAATCCATGAAATGCTGGAATTTCAGAGATTTTATAGTACTTGTTCTAGAAAACAATTGTAAAGCATTGACCTACTTGAACTCGGTATTTGGAACAAATACTATGGATGTAGATATTTTATTAAGAAAAATCAAACAATTCCTACCTAAAGCAAAATGTTGTAAGGTTAAAGGTTCCCTGATCTGGGTTCAAGTGGTCATGGGGTAGTTTAGCAGCAGATGCTCAGAGTGTCAGATAGCTCTTGGAAAAATGTAGAAAACTCAGGTCTTTATCTGTCAGCTGTCTGATAATTGTGTCAGGGGCTCTGGATCATTCTATCTCTAAGATGGTAAGGAGATCAGGCAGCCTGTGGAATGTCTGCTTTCCTTTTAGGCATGAAAGTAAACCTGAAGAGTAAGTGGCATTACAGCCATGTGTGCTCTTGTGTCATCAGACGTGTCACCTCCTGATGAAAAGGACACATTTTATCTCCACTTATATGTGGATTTAGCTGCACACAATGTGCCTGGGATCTAGTCCAGTTCAAGAAAGCTGCCATTAGAGAGAGAAATTTTCATCTCCTATTCAAAAGAGAGAAGAGAATTTCTCAGAAATTTTCTTTCCTTGAAAACGGGGAGACAAAGAATGAGAATGAGAATGAAGGGAAATGGAGTAAGCCCAGGATGTAAAGTAAAATTTTTTTCTAATGAATTTCAGTGAATTGTTTTTTTTTTCTTTTTTAATTTAAATTGAAAGCATTTTTGTGTTTGAAAGTTCTAAGCTGTAAAAATAAACCCTGGAAATAGATTGCCTGGGGTAAGATTTAATTAAACACTGTACAGTAAATTAGCATAATTTGATGAGGATCAGCTTTAATTCCTCGAAACTGCAACAGGCAGAATTTTTAATTCTGTAATATCTTTTAAAATTCCACTGTCTCACTTCCAAAGTGTAGTTTGAGAAAATAAAAACTAAACAAGCTATTACCAAGCAGAACATAATTTATTAGAGGGATGATATACTGGTTATGGAATACCAAGAGGTTCATAATACAGATTCCAGGTTTGTGAGAGAAATGAATCTTTATAAACAAAATATATGGGAAATGGTTTTGAAAAAATTTCAGTTTAAAGCAGTGAGGGTATTCAATATTATTACACTAATATTTTCCTGGGCTGTAACTTAACTGAAATTTCAAGTAGAGACCCTCTCTAGCTCCCTCTCTCCCTCTCTCCCTCCTTTCCTCTCTATCTCTCTCCCTTCCTCTCTTCCTCCTTTCCTTTTTTCTTCCTTCTTACCACCTTTTTTCCTCCTTCCCTCTTTTTCTCTCCCTTCCTTCCCTCCCTCAGTTCTGTCCCCACCCTCCCTCCTTCACTCCTCCTTCCTTCCCTCCTTTCCTCCTCTCCTATCTCCTTCTTACCTGTCCTCCCTCTCTTCCTCCCTCCTTGCCTCCTCTTTTCCTCCTCCCTTCTCTCCCCTTCTTTCCCTTCCTCCCTCCATTTGCCCCTTCCTCTTTCCTCATTTCTTTTTTCTTGACTCATTTTTTTCCTAAAAAAAAGACTTCTACTGTAAATAATAGGTAAGAGGTAAAAGTTAAAAAGAAGAAAAAGGCTTTAGGTAAGAGAGAGAGTAAAAGATAAAGGAAGGAAGGGATGGAGTGAGGTAGAGGGAGGTTGAGACCAGGCACACCAGGAAAATCCTTCAGCTCTTGGACAGCAGCTATGTTTTGTTTTGTTTTGTTTTTTGCTGTTTTGGCTTTGCCTGTAGCTCACCAAGCACATGTCGTCCATCTTGCTTGTGCAACCATTTGCTTTATGCCTAAGGAACCATTTGGTTTCAAGAGTCACAACAGACTGGGCTCTGCTGACTTCAGAAAGGGGAAGGTGCTCTTGGATAATTAGGCTCCTGAAAATTAGGCTCTAGAAAACTCTCTCATTCGAGATATAGAGGTTTGTCTTTCCAACTCCAAAGAGAACAATCCTGAACACCCAGAAGTGGGATTAGTAATGACTGAGAAGCTTTTACAGGAGATCAGAACATTGGAGAATGTATTGTTTATAATTGAATTACAATAACCACTATCCTCTTGTTTCCATCCTACAGCACTTATTTACTAATGTGGCCTCTCTCTACCTCCCTTATGGTTTGAATGTCATGTCTGCAGGTAGTAGTGCAGTCAGTGACAGCACTGGCCATTCAGAGTGGATGCTGACATGATCTGATGCAGGTGTAAGGTATGACTCTTGCTTGCTGTTGCTATTGCTATGGTTCCTGGAGTTAGGAAAGTTTGGAATGTAGAGGCGACCGAGTTCAGTCAAGACATATTTCAGTGTTTTTATCATGAATGTGCTGCAACTTTCAAGTTCCAGATATCATTTTGTTTATAGTGTTACTTAATTTCAAATGATGACACTCAGCTGGGACTTTATAGCAAAAAAGGTTTAAGTTCATCTTCCTGTGTCCCACCCCTAAAATGCACAATATTGTAGGTGCTCAGATTAACTGATAAAATTTATGATGGATGTAGACATCAGCCACTAATGCACATACCACTGTTTCCCTCTTCCCAACAGACACCTTTGCACACAAGAATTTAGTTTTAAGACCTAGATTTTACCTTGTGTTGTTTTGTGCACTAATCAGCAAACATGTGAGGGAGGGGTCAGGCAAAGGTTCCAGAGTGGAGGAGACCAGCTGTGTGACTTCCCCGGCATTTTGCAATTAAAAAAAAAAAAAAAAAAGAAAGAAAGAAAAGAAAACAAAGAACAAAACTCAGAAAAAAGTGTTGGCATACATATAGGGTAGAAAGTTTTTGTATTGAAGAACAAGTATAGTTAAGAATTTGCAGTTGTCTTTTCCCTAATTATCAAATCTGAAAGTCCTTATCTGACCCTGATTTACTCTTATCTTTCTTCTCTTCTCTCTTTCCAGGTTTCATGACCAATATTTCTACACTGATTCCACCTTTTGATTTACCTCCTTCTTCCTCTGTAAACCCTGGCTTCTATTTTTTTTGTTTAAATCATCCCCAAGTGGAGTAATTGACACATCGCTTACACTAGAACCCAAATTCTTGTGGGTTTACTGAAAAAGGTTATACAGAAGTAAAACCACATATATTTGAGTTTTGTATAAGGAGAACTTAAGACCGGGGAAAGGTTGTGGTTTTGTAGGAAGATCACTCTCACCCTCAAAAAGCCAAGGGCATCTTTCCTTTAAATAATCCTCCACTTTGTTTACCTGGGAAGTTGTCCAGGGCACAGGGAGTCTCTGGCAGGACTCGCATTGCTTTTTGCTTTCTAACTGGCTGTTGTAAGCAAAAACAGCCCTCTGGAGTGATATGTTGAGGTGACATGACAGCTGCAGTTTGCAGGCAAGAGAACAGGGAGAGGAGTGGAAATGGGAGATAGTCCAGCTCCTTTCCTCTTTGACTCTTGAAAATGACTGCTTTGGGTTCTTATTGCCAGAGGTCATGAACCTAAATAAAGTGCAGGGTAGTCAACAGCTTTGGAATATATGCCTAATTTTCCTTAAGTCAGTCTATAAAATTAATATTCTGAAGTTTGTCTGTGGTGTTTTATTTTCTGCAGTTAGGACTCTCCTGAAGGGGAGATGCTGGGGCCCCTTCCTCTCCATGGTTTTCCAGGCACCAAAAAAACTGGCAGCTTACTCTTTCTATATATTCAGGTCATTCATCTCCCTCCTGCTTTCCTTGATGAAGATGAGCTAGACTAGACTTGCCGCTTAAAGCTACATTTTGGAATCCTTAAGATGAGAAACCCTATAATAAATGCATTGATTTTAATAATCCTGTTGTTGTAAAATATGTAAGTATTTCAATTAGACCAGAAAAGAAGTTAACAGTCCAGACTAGCTGTGTGGCTTTAAACAAGCATTTTTTTAACCACTCCTTGCCACTATTTCCTCTTTTACACAATAGGGGTAACAGTAGGACCCACTGGGTTGTTGTGAAATTTAAAGAGATAGTGATTGCCAAGCCCTAGTAAATGCTCAGCAAATAAAGCAGCTATTTTTATGTGTTGGTAGTTGTTGATGTTGCTATCATCATCATTTTACCATTTTCGATCATCTTCATCATCTCCCACCATAATTATCATTATTACTAGAGTTTTTTGTTGAGAGTAACTTAGATCAGCCTTTCTAGAAGCAGAGCCTAGGAGATGGATTCTGGTATAAGTATTTATTGAGACACTATTCTCAGATAAACTACAAGGGAGTGAGAAACTTCAGATAGAACAAGGAATACAGGAGGCTACGGTGTATTTTTATTTAGCTCTCAATTTAGCTTAGTGTCTTGGGAAACTCTGAGTGAATCACACCAAATGGTCCCATTTGCGACAAGGTGGCCAACTTTTGTACCTCTGCAACAATTAATCATTAGTGTCAGTCTACTCCCTCTGGCCAGTGACGAGACTCTGCCTTTGAGGATTTTCTAGGTGACCCTGGGAATGTGATCTGGGTGAAAACTGGAAATTATAACTAATTTGGAGCCAGTAGCAAGATTCTACAGGTGTGTCTTATTTAGAGAAATATTTCCACTGAATGCTTGTGTGTACCTGGGACTAGAGCATCCAAAGATACCAGGAAAAGCTGAAGGAAGAACCTTTTACAGACTTGCTTGGGGCATCTCAGATGGAGATCAGGAGTACTCAAATTGGATTTTCATTCATATTTAGAGTTTGCAACTTATTCAAGCTCCTGAGCAGCCTCAGGGAACCTGGACTGGTGAACAACTTCTAAGTGGGTGACTCTGGAATGATTCATTTGCTTGGATCTCCTCTCTCATGTGAACTGCTCAGAAATCACGCACAGTGGGTTGCTATAAGGTGTTGTGTGTACCATGGTTCTTGGTGTTTGAAACCTGCTATTTTGAGCCCAGAGGCTGTTTTCTTTTGCTTTGTTTGCTCTCTTTAAGAAATGAGAAAAATTGAATAGCTGGGGAGATCAGAAACTACCACCATTCTTAAAGTGATTGGAATATAAAGTATGATTTCCAAGTCTCCTCCCTACCAACTACTGGGGTCCCTCCCTCCTCCTCCAACTTCTCATGCCATTCATTGAAAGAGACTCTTTCATTTTGCACCATGCTGGGTTAAGTTCTTCCAGGATATTCATTCACTGTGCTGCTTAGAATTGAAGTAGAAAAAAATGCTTCCATGCTCTATGAATTTTTGACCAAGTTGAGGAAAGCCCTCTAATTAAGTGCTTGAATTTGCAATTAATGTGTTCAACTTAAAAGACCAGTTTAACTTTGAATTTTTGAATCTAGAATTAATGAAAACTTTTGAACATATGACTCACTCCTCCTTATCCATATGTGGTTTGTCCATTCTGTAGGCCAATTTTCTGTAAATATTTAAATTCCTAATTCCCCCCACCCCTCGTATCTTAAATATTGCTTCCCACTGCCTACTGGTAGCTATTCAGTGTGCTGAGTAATTTTTGCTAAAGTCCAAAATAATGTAAGAAATAAGGGAAATCAAATAATGTAGAAGGAAAATTGCCTTAGTATCTTCCTCAGCAAATATGAAGATAATTTAAAGTACCTTATATTTTGAAAAATCCTTCTTTCCTCCATTGGTATGGTTTCAAGAATTTATTGGAAATATCTTACTGTCCTTTGGTGATTAAAATGCACAAAAATAATATTAGAAGAACCAACAAATGAGAAAATTTCCATTTGGAAGATCTCTGTGTGTATATTATTTTCTTTTTAATAACTTTTTATTATATAATAGAGGTCTACAAAAAAGTAGTATAGAAAGTTCCCATATGGCCCAAACTTGCCTTATTTACATCTTAGGTTAGCATGATGCCTCTTTCCACTACTGATCCAGTGTTTTTATGTATCATTAATAATTGGAATCCCTACTTTATTCAGATTCTACAGTTTTACCTAAAGTTCTTTCATTATATCCAAAGATCCCATCCAGGATACCACATTATGTTTAGCTATAATGTTTTCTTGGCCTTGAATTGTCATCCTTTCTTGGAATTTCCTGACTTTTTGATATCATGATGGTTTTGAGGATGGTATTTTGTAGAATGTACTTCAATTTGGTTTTGTCTGATTTTTTTCATGATTGGATTGGGGTTATAGATTCCTGGAAGAAAGGCAATTAGGGGAAAATTACATTTTTATCATTTATCAGTTATTCTTTCTCTCTGTTTCATATTATAATACTTAGAAGGAAGTCACTATGACCCAGATATGAGGCATGGATAGGGTATTACATTCTACTCTCTTGAAGGAGAATATTTACATAAACGATTTGGAGTTTTGCATGGAAGAGTCACACATTTTTATTTATTTATTTGATCATGTATTTTGTATCCTATGAGCTCATAAATATTTACTTTATATTTTGGATTCTAACCCTGTACTCTATTATTTATTTGTTTACTTATATTATTTCAAATTTGGCCATAATGAGCCATTGTGTTCTGTTGACACCTTTTCACTCCAGTGTTTTCTCTTTGCTGCTATCTGCCAGAATAGAATATTCCAGGATCCTGGTGTTTACTTTCTGCCTTCACTCTAGTATCAATCATTTCTCCAAAGGGTATTGTATGCTGGCCTTGGGAATGGGATTAAGAACTGAGATCTGGGTTTCATATGTACTCATTATTGTGATGGCACTGATCTCAGACAAAATACACAAATAGTGCTGAAATAATAATAAACAGAACGTAAATTCACTGACCTGTGTATAGACACATTGCTATAATTATTTCTATATTTAGCCTCCCATATCTATATTAAATACAACATGAGTTCATTCCTTTGTCTTCAACTCTCATCCAGGATACATGGTTCATTCTAGACTACTCCCTTTATTTGTAACCTCACACTCTAAAAATTACTTGATTATAGATGACTTTGTAGTATATTTTAAACTAGTACATCTAACATTTGTCTTCTTCATCCTTTCCATTTCCTTCTCTCTTTGCTGCTAACAATCATCTTTAATGAGGGATCTGTGATCAATTTTGAGGTGTTTGCTGTTTGTGGAGTATGTATGACTGCCATCACCCAAAAGTGTGCTGATTTATTATTTAATCCCAGGTCTCTTCATCTGTAAAATGAAGTTGCAAAGATGAAACAAGATAATGTATGTAAAGCAGACTATGAAGAGCCACTTACTCTTCATTGTTCACTTGCACTGACCATACTTTCCATTTCATGATGTCCTTAAATCTCACCAAAAAAAGGCCACAAATTCATCTTACCTATATCTTTCTTGGTTCTTTTCATGTTTGTCTTCAATTTATGTAGTGTTTTATTGTAAATACCTTTTATATTTTGATAACTGCATTAAAATGAAAGTATTATTTGTAGCAATTTATTTCTACAGTTTTTCACTTTCATCTCAGCTAAATCCATAAATAAAAAATGTCTTATTCAAGCAGTTGACTCTAAAAACACTCAGGTTTAAGAAAAGCTGCAAAAGAATATGCGATCTTTATGATTTATTAACAGAAGATAAATGAAGAGTTAAAAAATACTATCATGAACTAAAGAGAGGAAATATGTCAACTGGTATATATGTCAAGAAATGCTGGAGAATTATAGTTTTATTACTCGAGATCTATTTCAGACAAATAGGTGGAGACAAATATTCCTTGTACTTTAGTGGTGATTTATTTTTCAAGTAAAACCCTATCTATGCAGCACAGCTTAAAGTTAAGATTTGAATTGGATTGTCAACTGTAGCTAAGTCAAGCAATTCAAATTGTGAAGTGAGTCTTTGAATTGAATTCTTTGGTTTGTGTTAAGATAGAAGGCTTCAATATTAAGACCTGTCTATTAAAAATAAAGGTTACACTTTTCTTCATCTACCTTGCATCATAGGTTTTGTGGACTGGACCATCTCACTTTCAAACAATTCCTCCCATTTTCCCTGTATAAATATTCTTCTTTATTAAAATAGATGAGTTGATATCTATTTGATTAATCAAAATCAGATAAAAATTGTTCCTATTTGTTGTTTAGCAAATGTAACTGCCATATTGTGTAATGAAGATATTTCTACCTCTTACTTCTGTTTTAGAGTTCTTCCTTTTGTAAGATTTGTATTTCATTAGTTTTGAAATAAATGTATTCAGATAACTGTTTTTAATGGGAGATAGCATGGAATAGTGCAGGATTTCCTAACTCAAGCTCCCAGCACCCTATTTTTGAAAATGGTAATGGAATGAATTATGCAACCAGACATATTGAATAGTTAATGGATTGAAGAAAATTAAGCAGGGCTTAAATACACACACACACACACACACACGTGTTTTTTCTTGCAGAAGTTCCCCACTCTATTGATATATACTTAGACATTGAGACTAAGAAGGAAATATAATTTCATTGTTTCTCAAATTTTTATATCTGTGGATCTTTTTTTTTCTTAATCTGACAAAAGTTCTGTTCTTCCTGTTATCTATTGCTGTATAACATACAACCCCCTAATTTGAAACAATTTATCATTCTCACAGTTCAGGATTGTTCCAGTGTGTAGTTCTTTTTTAGGGTATTTAGTACAGTTGCATCAAGACAGAGGCTGGAACTGGAGTTATGTGAATATTCAGCTAGTGTAGACAAATGGTGTAGTGTAGACACATATATGACTGTTGATGGTGGTCACTGGCAGAGAACTCAGTTGTGGTTGTCCATGAGAAAAATTATCCATGTCTTCCTACAAACCTCTGGCTTGTTCTAGGGATTTTGTGAGGGATTCTCAGAGGGTGCATCATCGAAACAGCCCACATTCCCACTATTCAAGGGCGAAGCTCTGAAGCTTCTAACATTCCAGGTTTAGATCTTCCAGAATGTTGCCCCTAACATTCCAGATTTAGAAGTCAAAGAATGTTACAGAATGTCTAAACTTTCAGGTTTAGAAGCTCAATAATGTCACTTTTTAAGCAAAATAGTTTCTTGCTTAAGCAACACTCAAGAACAACCTAGATTTGAGACAAAGGGAATTAGACATTCCTTCTTGATAGAGCACATGAACATACATGGAGGGAAGGGATGAATGGTGGCCATCTTTATATTATTCACTTGACTTTTTAACATTTCATAGACCACAAATTCTACAGAACAACTTGGATAAGTGGTGAATCAAAGTGTGTGTTTGTGTGTGTGTGTGTGTGTGGTGTGTAGGGTATTGTGGGAAAAGTTCACCCATAAGGGAAAAGCATTTTGTCACCAACTTTGTTTAGCTAGCATTGCTGGTATATGGTGATAGTATAAAAACATACCTAGTTTTAGATAATTTTTTTTTAATTCTCCACATTTAGGGTTGATAGATAAATTGCAAGATCCCCAGTTAAATTTGAATAGTGGCAAAACATTTTTAGTGCAGATATGTCCCAAATATTACCTATGACAGACTTCTAAAATTTATTTATTTGAAATTAAAATTTAACTAAGAGTCCTATTTATTTTTAAAATTCTTAATGCTGGCAACAATATCTATAGATATAACTTTATAGCCAATATTGTTGGATGTCTCCACTGCCCACATGAGATTACATCTTTCTTTTTTGTAATAGGAAAGTAATAGCTTTGTGTAATAGTAAAGGTATTTCGTAATAGCTTCATGCCTGTGTTTACTTGTAATGAAATCTGTAGTACCTTATACCATGTAAACATTTATTATAGACTGGAGGGTTAAAAGAATAAATCAAATAATAACCCCAGACAATAGATCCTAAAATCTAGCTACTTCATAGTCTCCTACCAGATGACTTCAGGGATGAAACTGAATAATAAAAAAAAAAGGGAAGGGGGACAAAAATGGTGGTACCAGATTCAGAGATTAAATAATTTCTCCAAAGTCACACAGGAAGGTCTAGACTATGCTCTCTCACAGGTTTGACTCCACACACCTATAGATTTGATCCTCCTCTTAATGTTTTTCTTTGCTCATTGGAAGGAGAAAGTCTTGGGGAATTAGATCAGCATGTGGTAGTCCCATAATTCATTTTTGCCCTTTTGATGCAGCCATAATCTAAGCTTGTATATCTGTATCAATTTTTCTGAACTCTTCTCTCTCTCCAGCACCATCTTCTACAATGACTCAGCATCTTTCATCACTTTCTTCCCCCTTTTCAGCATATCTAAGTAAAATAGGCTTTTAACAATAAAATATGGTTACCTCACATTTAATAGAATTCTTAGAGATTCCATATGTCTAAGATTTGAAGTTCTATTTTGAAATACCAAAAATATTAATGAAAATCTAGAATTCCCCAAAAGGAGCCCTCTGTTTCCATGCTCAAGTCTGCACACATATGCTGTGGTCAGTGGTGTGGTGAGTGGTACCTTTTTTTATTGACTGACAGAATAAATACTGCGTAGAGCCAAAATAACCCATAGCAGATGACTAAATGCATGTTAAATTTAGCTAAGAGTAAAGGCTCTTGTCATTTAAAAACTCTCCTCTTGCTCCCTCTTTTTTTAATTTTGCTTGGGGGTGGGGAAGTGGCAAGGTTAGTGTGGAATTGCCAACTCAAGCAAGAGGGAAATACAAAGCAGCGTACAAGAGAGATGTGAGGGAGAGAAGTCAAGCAATCTTTCCATTCTGTTATAGATTTATGGAATTGCTGACTAAGGGAACTGACAGAAATTTTAGAAATTCTTACAACTTCATCTTATAGATTGAAAAATTCCAAGTCCAATGTCATGGGATTGCAGTTCCTTTCTTCCTTGCTTTCAGTTTTATTATTTTTTTTAACTATTATCATTTTTAATTGACTGTACACACGCTATGTATGTATATATATATAAAATGTGTGTATATATAGCTATATAACTTATACCATGTTATGTATATGTGTATAATATATATCTATAAAACATTGTATATCCCAGGTTCTCCTACCACCCTGTCACCAGTGAATGGAATCACAGTTCTTTAATGAAAGAGTCTTTGATGTCAATACCTCTTTTAGAGGCATCTCAATCCTTGACTTCTCTGTGATGTTTTCTGTGGGTGCCCAGATGATCATTCAGTTCAGACCCAATATTGCTAGAACATTCTGTGCCCTGTGCACCCAAGGTGTTGTGTCCAATTCTTTGCTTGTCTTTGCTTGTCTCTTTCAGTTTTAGATATCTGTCCATGAAGTCTAGGATTAGAGTATTCTTCCATCAGGGATATGATGGGAAGAGGTTGATTGTAATGTTCTTGTGTGTGGTGGAAATTTACTTCCCTTTTTTCTAATACAGGCCTCTGCCCATCATCATGCATAGATTTTCCAGATGGTTCTTTTGTTGTCCTTCAGAAGTATTAATCTCTGCAGTTTTCTATGATGCCATCTGCTTCAATGGCAAGTTCTTTGTTGTCAGACCTGGCACCTTTTCCAGCATCTTACTCATGAGCTGGTTGATCCAAGACAGGTTGTTTAGTCTTTTCGGGGATCAGTCATTTTTCTCCTGTGAAATAGATATATAAGTTACTGTGTTTCAAGATCTTTATACAGAATATATGAGATAAGACTGGAAAAGTTCCTGATAGTTGACTGGTCAACATTTTATCATTTTTCTCCTCATTTCCCATAGAGATTAGTTTGATTCCTTAAGGATGTGAAGAATTATTTCAGTTTCTGTGATGCTTTTTGCTATTTTGTTTCTTATCCTTAAGATTTTATTTTTTGCTTAATCTATTATGATCTGAAATGCCCTGTGGATAAGATAGATTGTATGGATTGAGATTGGAATGTTGAAATGCATTTGCATATCTGTAATTAATACCACTTGGCTTGTGGTATGAAATTTCCTTTATGAATTTTTTGATTCATTTCCTAATATTTAAAGGACATTTGCATTTATGTTCTTTCTATTAGATTTACATGTTAGTAATTAGACATCTTTTCTTCTGCCATATCATATATAGGGTAATGTTCACCTGATAGAATGAATTAGCAAATATTTCCTCTGCCTCAATTGTTTTGAAAACATTATGGAAAATTGAGATTTCCCCCCCCCTTTTTTTGGGGGGGAACTCACCAATAAATAGGACCACTTAAGCCCCATGCTTTCTTTTTTTTTTTAAGATTATTAATTATCAATTCATTTTTAAAATTATATCTAGGTAAGTCCAAACAAGGTAACAACCAAACTAAACTGCACAACTGAGAGAGGTGTGGGGAGATGGGAGGGAGTGGTCAGGGAGAGGAGGTAGTGGGTGAACCCCAGGGAAAACAAAGATGTGAAATTATATGTATATATATGTATAATATATATATACTATTAAAAATTACATATGGGTCTATTCAAATTTTTTTATTTCTCCTTGTGTAAATCTAGTAATGTGTAACATTCAAGAATCTGTTTCATTTAATTACCAAATTTGTAAGTAGAGTTGTTTGTAATATTTCTTTATTATTGTTCTAACATCTTACGGGATCAGTACTGATGATATCACTTTCATTTCTGACATTGGCTATTTGTGACTTCTCTCTTTTATTCCTGGTGAGTGGCTAGAGGTTCATCAACTTTATTGATGTTTTCAGGTAACCATTAGTCTTTAAATGGGCCCATCTCCCTGATTTGTAACTCTCACAAGTGTTTTACTGAGGGTATAATTCCCCCCCCCCCTTCTAAGTTTTATTTCTTTTCCTGCTTGCAGTATTTCAAAGTCTTTCCTTGAAATTCCACCCCCATTGCCTATGTTTTCTCCTGATAGGTGAGACTGGAAAACTGATGGGGACTGGAGATGAGGAATTCCCTTTGCACAGCTGGGATAAGATTCTGGCAAAGTCATTTTCCCTGGAGAGTAGGCTTTTATTATAGTGCAGGCTCTAGATCTAGGTTTTTATTATTTTTCTCACCCCTCCACCAAAATTTTGATATAACTGTTTCTTATCTTTGCCTTAATAATCTGGAGGAGTTATTGGAGATAAAGTGCATCAAGTTATCAGGGGGCCCTCCCAGCCTGGAGGAACGCCTTAATTTCAAGACATTGTACACTTAGCCTCCATCAGTTCTTCAAAACGACCATTTAAGTTTCCCTATGAGTTTATGCCCCCAGTGACTTCCCCTCCAGGAAGTAGATCTGAGTATATTTGTCTGGATGCTAGGGTGACAGCTTAATTCTTTGATGAGCCCAAGAAATTTCCTGATTTTCAGTTTTCTGATTATAAGGATCAGACTGACAATGTATGCTTCTCAGGGAAAACAATTAAAACTAGAATTCCCATTGTTCTCTGTGTTTCTGGATGTGTATATTTTTGTATATATATGCAACAAATGTATGCATGAACCTATAACAGAGGCATGCCCTTGTGTATAAATTATATACTCCTAGACACATATGCACACCTATAGTCATATGTGCCTCTTACTATATATTTTGTGCAGAGGTGAGGTGAGTTTGAGTGGTGTTTCCATGTAGACTTTGAGGTCACCTTAAACAAGAGAATTATTAGGCCATTGTTCTTTCAGTCCTCACCACAGCTTTATGGATCAGGTATTACTAGGAATATTTTACAGATGAAACAGAAGTCAAGCCCTGCTATTCTTATGTAGGAAGGGGAAAACATGAAAATTTGTAGGGACATCTGTGTCTTTAAGTGGTTCTTAATTGCTTTCGTACTTACTCTCTTCTCCAGAAAAGAGACCTATGTTCATTAGCTTTAGAGTCCTGGAGGAGGTCATATGATGGCACAAACCTGCCTGACTTATTGTTGTCAGATTATTGTCTTTTAGTTACACCAAAATTAAAATGACAGTGGTGACCCTAATTTTAAGTAATTGTTAAGGATGGACTACATGACTAGATGTTGCATTATGTGGACCTGCTCTCAACTGTCTCTTGTTTTTTCTTCTCAGGGAAAATAAGCAGAGACTTCCTTGTTTAGTGGTAGTACTAAGGTGAGACAAAACACATCTTAGATCTTGGTTTTACTCCCTCCGTTAAATTATGTGTTTAAGCACCCTACTGAGAGGGCATTTTTCTGTCACTTGCTAAAAAGAGAAGCACAGGTAAGTATGTGAACCTTGTTTGACATTTATAAGCAACATGGCCAATTTCACGAATTGCACTGTATAGTAAAGACACTGCCATAAAAGGCAGTTGACTGATGGTATAACCAAACTACGATACCTGGTGGTTTATGGCAATTTTCTCTAACAGGAATAGATATTGAATTTATTGCAAAAGTGCCTTAAGAGTATGCTACCAAAGCATTACTACTTTTTTGTAAAGCATGCTCTACAAAAAAAGTATTTCAGGTCATGAAATGAGAACAGTGTGTGTGTATGTGTGTGTGTATGTGTGTGTGTGTGCTTGCATGCACATGCTTTCATGTACATGTGTGCATGTGGAAGAGGACTTAGTAGTTTCCTCTCGACTTCACACAGAGAGATTGATAGATGGCATTTTATTACTCTTGAGGTTGCAAAGTCATCCCCATTGCAGAGTTTGTTAATGAAAAGAAAAAGAGAGTGATTTAAAGATATTTATTTGATTTCAATAGGCAACTCATGGTAATTCCCTTTACACTATTTTAAACAAATATCCCATTAAAGACTTGCATCCCATTCTTTGCACAACTTTTTTCATTTCTCTTTCCAATTTAAGTTATAGAATAGCAAAACCCAATCAACTACTTTAAGATTCTCTCAGGCATTTTAACTACAAAGTCAGAATAATTTTGCTTGTTACTTCAATGAGCTGTTAGCACAATGTGAGAGATGAGAGTGTGCTCTTTTTAATAAACATATGAAAAATCAGGGTATAATTTAATGCTGTTTCTGTCACAAATCTTTGCAAAAAGTGTATCCTCTCCATGCTTTATTTTTTTTAAAGTAGGGATTAAAATACCTATCAACTCATCACAGAGTTAATAATAAATGATAATAAGGTAGATATATAATTAGACTCCTTTCTGATAATCTAAATCTCTCTGGCCCAGTTTGCATTACTGTGGCGTATTTTGCAAATATGAATTTTATTTGTACAACTTTCAGAAAGCTTCTCTGGAGAGATGTGTGCAAACTGTTCATGTGCATTGTTCTTTTACTATCATATCTTGCCTTCATCTGTTGAGATCCCTACCTTAGAGCACATAGAACTAAAAAATAAGGATATAGGTATATGTGCATATGAACATATACATTATTACCACACAATTTAGTATTTGTACTCAAAGCTCCAAACAATTGTCCTGTAATGAACATAACTTGATTTGAAGAGAGAATGAGGAATACATAATACCTTAAGATTGTGATGTCTTTCATGTAGAAAAATATTGCTCTTGATCCACTTGTAGATTAATTGACATGTTTTAAGTTCTTTTTAAGTTCTAGAAATGAATACAATGGAGTTGGGGGGGCCAAGGTGATCCCTGATGATAAGAAAATACAGTGGTCTTACTTGTCAGGTCTTAAACACTATGATTGTATATACATATGACAGCACAACAAAATGTTTAAAGCTTTAAACAATACTAATCTTTCTAAATGTAGTTAACTCTTTCCAGATCATTGAGAACTGGGTGACCTAGTAGTACTTTAGTCTTTCATCACAGCTAAATAATTCAGCATCTAATAAGTTACCACTTTATACACTTCTATGATTTTCAGTATATTTATAGTATATCTACTGTTGTGCAACCATCAACATTATGTAATTGATTTTCATCATCTCCATCAGCTGCATTCTTTGAAGCTCTGTTTTTTCTTTCTATTAAGGAATTTATGTTGAATTTATTTTTGTTATATTTTTATAATTTGACTTTGTTAGGGTGTTGTTGGTTTTAAATACTGTTTTTGACTCAGAAATACAGGAACCCACCTCTTCAGATGTACATTTCCACATCACACCCACCCCCAAGCCAGCACAGTGCTCCATTCTAGTCCACAGTCTCCTCCCTGCTGGAAGTCTCACTATTACAGATTTCTAGGCTTTGCTTGCTTTTCTGACTACTTATACTGACTTTTTAAAAATTCATTTTCTTTCTGCTTTTTGAAGTTGATGATTTCAACTGACCTCTCTCCAAGTTTGCTAATTCTTTCTTGTGCATATTCAAATTGCTGCTGAGTCTCTAGTAAATATTTAATTTCAGCTTTGTATTTTTTTAACTCTAAAATTTTTTGGCTCTTTTGAAAATATTTCTCTCTTTTTTTTTGCTATTCTCTATTTGCGGCATCATGTCAAAAATATGGTTTTCTTTATTTTTTGAATATTTTTAAATTAGATAACAATATTTTTGTCTATTTTGGTCTGATACTGGAGTTTCTTCAGGAATAATTTCTTTTGACTGCTTTTCCCTATGATGGACAGTATCTTATTGTTGCTTTATATGTCTTAGAAGGTTTTGTTGAAGTCTTACATTCTAAATAATGTAATATGGAGACTATAAATCATATTCTTCCTCTTCCTCAGATTTTATTGTTGTTGTTGCTTCTATTGTTTCTTTCATGAATTTCCAGAGTGAATTCTGAAAGTATCCATATTTCTTGTCATCTATGGCCACTGAAATTAACTTAATGATTGGGTAATGATTCTACAGAGATTTCCTTAGAATTTAGGATTAACAACTTTGATAGCTTCGGGCAAGGGACTCTCTCTGCAGGTGAGGTTTGTCTTTAAAACATAGACAAACTGTTCACTCTGTCTTGGATTTTACTTCTTGTTTTCACAGAACCTCAGGCAAGACCAGGGTTTTGACCTTAGGGTCTTTTTGGGCAATTTCTGGGTATGCCCTTGGCAGATCCACAGCCCTACCATATATGTGTGATTTTCTATTCTAATTCCTACAAATATGACTGAACCTCAAAAAGATTCCAGTAGCATCTTTTGCATCAGATTTTTCATTTGTTGTTTGCTTCAACTTTTGGCACCACTTCAGTCAGCTGTGATGTTAAGCAATGCCACTTCTCTTATTTGACAAATGCTCTCCCAGTGAAAAGTTACTTGTGCTGAGTGAGCTGTGAGTTAGGTTAAATGAAAGAAAACCCTGTCTCTGAGTGTGGTTTTACAAAGAATGGGCAAGCCAGTCAACTAATGACAATTTTCTAAGAATTGGGCCTTCAAGTGACTCCAACCCTATTCTCTTATTCTGAGTGACTGTCAGAATGACATTTTCCACTATGATTGTGAAAATGTTCATTTTTAATGCTACCAGAGTTGAAAGAAGAGAATGGAAATGGACCAAGTTAATATACTAGAAGCTCTAAACTAAAAAAAATACTAGATTATAAATAAAAATAAAATATACTAGAAGCACTAAACTATTAAACTACAAGTTCTATACTAAAATACCAGAAACTCTCTGTCCTTACTGAGATTCAGTCATATTTATTGTCTATATGCACTCTCCCCATGACCCCCAGGCTATTATAAGTCTTTCGTTACTTCCCAGAGTAATAATTTTTTGAACCATTTTCCCAGTGTTTATATTGATTTAATGGAAGAGATATTTTCTGGATTCCTTTCTCTTCCATTGTTGTTGATATCACCTCCTGATGCTCTAAAGATGATATTCGTATTCTCCTAAATTTTTTTTCAAACAAAATATCTTCTGAGCAAAAGAAGGGGCTTTATGAGGATTATGTAATAGATTATTTTTCCAACAAATTGACTCTGTGCTGAGAAATCTTGTGCCAAGCAAAAACTTCCAAGATAAATGATTAAATGATTGGACAAAACTTACTAGCAAGGGGAAGAAATTCTAAAAAGAGTGATATCCTCCTACGAAGAGATTATAAAGACAAACTAAGGAGAGAAACCTCAGAATAAACCCACTATGCTTGCTCCTTTATTTTAAACTTCTTGTCTCCAAAATTGTGGAGGAAAAAAATCTGTTATTGAAGCCATCCGCTTTATGGTATTTTGTCATGGCAGTCTTAGCAAATTAACATAGTAGTTTCATATTCCTATAACTGTCACTCATTTGCCAAGTATGGCCTAAGGGAGACATTGGTTTCCAGATATTTCTAATTCTTTATGCATGTGCACAAAATAGCTTTGGTAGCCAGGGGGCAGTCCTTCCAAAGAAAGGTTCAAGGGTTATGTTTAGAAGCAAAAATAGAAGTTGACAGAATCACAGCTCCAAGGAGAGGAATTTGAAGAGATCTGGTAAAGCATGGCTTACATTCATCAGGGGTTTTTTGGTTGTGAACAAGAGAAATCAATCCTTAGTGGTTTGAGCAGGAAAAAAAAAAGTAATTAAATTATACTGACTAGGTCACAATTTCTAGAAAGCAGAGGAGATAGGTTACCAGGATCAAAAAGCCTGAGGCCCATATTACCAACTAGAACTATTCCAGTGAAGAAACCATGGCAGACCCCTGTAAAACTAGATAGTAGGGTACAGGATATGAATCTCTGCTCACTGCTGTCCACAGAGTATTGAAGTCATAAGGAGTTTGGGGCAGGATTTCCTTCTTTGTGTGGCCAACTTCTTATTCTGTGTTTGCCTCTATTGTTTTGGACAGACTTGCTCTTGGTTATGTTCATTTTTGATGAAGGCTGTGAAAGTGAGACAGATTTTCATACAGAAGGTAATTCCTGTTTTACACCAGAATTAATAAAATGAATACCAAGTGTATTCAAAGACTCTGGCATCTACCATGTCCACTAAGGAAGATTTTTTGATGAGGAGTTCTTATTTCATCTGAATTCCAAGGAAAATTTCAAGAGACAATATAGAAAATTGATATGATGGTGGATTATAATTGCTGACCAAGAACTAATAAATTGTAAATGAAAAAATCATCTGCTATACTCTTTGTAATGCTGTTCTCAGCTAGAGTGGTACCTCTTTCTTCTTGGAGAATGCATTCCAAGAACCACTAATTGATACCTGAAATCATGGCTAGGACTAAATCATATAAATGCTATTTTTCACCATCTATCCATACATGTATATAACATGTACTAGGCACAGTAACAGATTAACAATAATAATTAGAACAATTGTGGTTGACTGTAGGTAATTGAAACCATAAAAAAACCAAAACTAAAATGGGAGGGGTTACTAGTGGTGTAAGTTTTCATAAGTGGTAATCTCCATTTCACAAAGTTTTTTGGCATAGTCTTTTATTTATTTAGAATTTTTCCAGGTTTGCTTTCTCTCTTTATTCTCTGGATAAAAGCTTCTAGTTCCCCAGGCAATTTTGTTTGCATATCTTGAAAAATAAATTTTCTCTGTTTATTATGAAAAAGCAGATGTCTTTCCCACATGTTTCTCTCTAGTGTTGGATTATTTCTTGGTGCATTGTTACTACACAAATATCATGCCCCTTCATCCCACAAATGATATATCTCTTTAGAATAGGAAAATATAAAGAATATAAATATTTATCTGTCTCCAAATGTTATCATATTTTATTGACTTTATGATTCCCAGCATTTTCAGGGGATGAGACTATTCCCAAATCCATCTATACTCAACTCATTATTTCAAAATCTCATCTTATTTTGACTCTTTTCTTTCCCCATCACTGAAATAACTATATATCAAACTTACATTAGAGTCATGGCCAGAAGAAAAAGAGAAGTCCAGTTGCTGATTCAATATTTAACTTCAATTTAAGGGAATTATTTCCTTAAAAAGTCTCATGAGAACTTGACACTTTTCTGAATAGATGTAGGTATTTTTTGACATTTGGCATTAATGGACTCTCTATGTATGCCTGTTAACATTCATGAGATAAAATCCTACCTATAAAAAGAAAGGTAAAAAGAAAAATTCTAATTTTTTGCATGGTAGCCCTGTTTAATCAGCAGATATGGATATTTGTTGGCTATCATGGTATCTAAACCTGGAAAAGATACTAACTAAGGATATTCGATTCCATATCCTTATCATGTATGTCAGGATTCTACTTCCAACTTGACTTTAGAGCATATCTTGGTAAAATAGGGAACATAAGTAGGTGTCAAAATAGATCAAATCAGTCATAACTGAGCCAGTCAGTCAAAAGAGAATCTAGTGAATAGCAGGAAACACACATCAAAGACATGGGTCTTGTGATTTGTAGAGTATTAAAGTACAGAAGACAGACCACTATATAGTCAGCAAACAATGGGACAGAGTACCTGGTACTTGGAAAGATATAATCTGGTTTCTAGGGTAAGCAGACAATGAGAAACAGAAATGAAGAGACCCAGAGAAAGAGAAAATAAAGTTAGTTTTTAAATTTTAATTGCCAAGCTTTGTCCAGTGGCAGTAGCATAGTCAATGAGGTTTATCTGAGGCATGATTAATTGCTAATTACACTTTCTTTGCTGTATTTTAATTTCATATCAAAATGCTCACACTGTATGGGATGACGCATTTGATTATATGGCAGGGCATTCAGAATACTAAGCTGACACAGCTTTGAGAATGGTTAGGTAGAGAAGGTTGTTTTCTGTGTCACTGTTTATGCCATGCTGTGTTAATGAACCAATCCTCAAATATTCATGACTAGCATAGTACAAGTTTATTTGTCATCACTTTGTGTTATAGTTCATCAGGCAGATCTCCCCAAAAGTTATCTTTTAAGTGGTGATTCAGGGGCCAAGAATGTTTCCATACTCAGGTTCCATACTAAGGTTCCATGTCATATGGAACAAATGACTCCCAGTCTAACCACTAAAGTTGAAGAGAAACTGAGGGAAGACGAAGCATATTCTAAAATAATTTCCTTGTCCATTAGTCACATACCATGCCATAATCAGTACCGTTTCTCCTGTACTTATATCAGGGGTCTCAGGTGTAACTGCAGTTGTGACTCGTAATCTACCCTGTGTTTTGGAGGAAGACATGGCATCATAATCTCTACTTCGGTTTTCAAGTATCTGAGGGAAAATGCTGCACTAGCGATGGTGCATGAATGAGTCTGGAAAGGGTTTGTTTCCCAAATGAAGGAGGATTTTATTGGTGATGGCAGGCAGAATAAACTGATGGTTGAGTTTTAAAAGATATGTTCGCACTGAATGTTCTTTACAGAATTGTGAATTACATGAACTAATAAACATTTAAGGCCTCACATGGAGAAGAATGTGAAGAGAAAAAAATGAACAGTTTGGGAATATTAGCATCTAAGGCATTTTAGCCTAAGATTCTCATCTACTGTTGTTAACCAACTACAAACTCTCTGGCTGGGTTTGAGTTTCTATAAGCGTCTACAAATTCACTGCCACTTTGGCTTTTCAACAATATCATGCCTCTCTCCCCTCCCCTTTTTTTGTTGACATTTGTTCATATGTTTGGCATAAACTCTATAGCTAACAAGTAATCTTTATTTAAGAAGAAAATTGGTGATGTTAGAAACAAAAGATTTTCCAATCACACCAGCACTGGATTTTTATTAAAAGATTCCATTCACCATCTGTTCTTTCCTTTACTCTAATGATCATATAGATGCATTTTCTCCTCTTGTTAAAATACTAATTTATTTTGTGGAGTGAATTTTTCAGAAGATGAAATTTCCATTTTGAGGAAACTGCAAACCATGCTTCCTGTAGTTTTTATTTATTATTATTTTTTATTTTCCCTCTACTTCCCTCTGTTTATTTTCCTTCTGCTTGGAAAATGGTTACTCTCTTAGATTTAAAATTTTTTTTATACAAATCAAAGTATATTATTCCATGAAATGTGGCAATGAATTTTTACCTCAAGTTTAACTTAGTTGGTGGATATTATATTTGAAATGTGAGTTCTGTTTCTGCTGTTAATTATATAAATAGACATGAGTAGTTTGGGGTTGTGATTCCATATTTTATTACCTTGGTGGCATCTTAAATATGTTACTTGCTTCTTCAAGCATTATTTTTCTTCATATGCAAAGTGTAATGTTTATCATACTTTCTCACAAGGTGAGTTGTAAAGCTCTAAGAAAAGAGATTTTGACACATTCTTATCATAGAGAAATTCCTAAGCAAAGGTGAAGTAGTATCATGGGGATAATAATTTAATACTATTTTATTTAATTACATAATACATGCTTAGTTATTCTTATTGCTTGCTAAATGCAGTGAAATTTTGATAGAGTATCTAAATTATTTTGTTATAGTTTCATGATAGTATTATGATATATGATACTAGTTATAATATCAAACAGTCCAATTTTTCAAGGGCAGTGGGTAGGAACCCTTTCTCCCCCTGACTCTACCAAGAATGAGTATTAAGGCAACTTGTCACTATTTTGCCAGGCATATTTATAATGATGTCTCAATTTAATTATGTGTTTTGTGGATGATTCTATGTCTAATAGAGTACCAGGCACAGAATAAATACTTAATAAGTATATGTCAAATTAACCAGTACATTATGCAATGAAATTACAAGCCCCCTCTTAGAAAGAAGGAACTTACTTCTGAAATCACTTTCCCAGGACATACAATCATATTATGAGAACATTCATTATGTAAATTCAGAAATTTAGCTATTTTGTAACCATAACTCATCCATCTAGAAAGCAAGCCAGTCAACTTCCATGTCAACACTCCAAGATAAGACTCATTAAAACAAACACAAAACAAACAAACCAACAACAACAACAAAAATGAAAACAGGTAAGCAGAAAAAAAATGAGTTTCTGGTAGCCTCTGGTATTCCTTGACTGCAGATGACCATCTTTTGCCTATATGTCCTCACATCATCATCCCTCTATTGCTGTCTGTGTCTAAATTCCCCCTTTTTAATAAGGATGCTGTCACATTGAATTAGAGCCTACCTCAATGGCCCCATTTTTAAATCGATTACCTCTGTAAATACCCTATTTCCAAATTAGGTCACCTCCTGAAGTACTGGAGGTTAGGATTTTAATATATCTTTAGGGAGAGATGATATTCATCATTAAATCAACATGTCAATTTTATTGATGTTTATTGAATTTGAAGTGGTTCCATCTATTTCATATGAAATGCTTTTGAGAAGTATCAAAGATATTAACACATGCAGGGTTATTATCATTGTTAATAGAATGAATAGTCATTTATTTACAAGTGAACCTGAACATTGAACAGATTATATACCACTTTAATTTAAACAAAATGCACTTGGTAAATGGATCTTTAGTCTTTAGGCTACTATTAAATCTCTGCCTCAGTTTTTCTGCTGAAGAAAACTTTTTCAATTCTGTTTTCAATAAAGAATAATCAGTCGTAGAAACAAGATTCACTTAGAGTTAATGAAACCTAAATGGAATGAGCTCATTTTGCCACTGTTAAGTTAGGGGTATTTCTATATATGATGCCCCAGCCTCCACTGGGAATCACTATATTACTTTTCCTGTTTCATAAAAAAGATGACCATTCCCACATAAACCTCAGCAATCAGAATAACCCCAAAATGAATGTCTCAATCGTATTTCGTTACGCCTGTTTCTAATAGATAGAGCTTTGGAAATCCTTGAAGCATAGAGCTCCAGCTCCTCATACTGTGACATGGTGAATACGAGTATTAGATTGGCAAGCATGGTTTTGCTCTAATCAAATCAAAGTGGGAGAGAGGAAAAGTGTCTGAATGGGAATGAAATTCCCAGCAGTGGTTACAGCTGTTGTTGCAGCAGTGGGTGACTTACAGCTTCAGACACTGAAACTTGTAATACAAACTTGAGAAGACAGTGCAGCCTACTTTGGCAATTGCAGGGATGGCTGTATCTCAACAGTATGGTTGTCACTTGGGATGAGAGATTAATAAATGGTAATAAGGCTTAAGATCTTAGAAAACCCCACTGGAAAGCCTTATGATATGCCTGACTTGAACTAATCCACAGGACTGAGGCTTGAGCTCAGATAACTCCTGAGTGGCTACCTTGCAGTTAATTTTCCACAAACCTCCAATATCATATTAGTCGAGCAATATTTGAAGTGACAGAGGCAATGGTATTTAAGCTGTTCGATGTTGACCCTCATTTCCAGTCTCCTTGATACTAGAGCTATTAGTAAAATGGCAGCCAGAGTCAGGGAGTGCTGGTGTAGTTTATATATTAATACCCTCCAAGAGAATATTGAAGCCACCTTTTTCACCTGGCGACTCTACCAGACTCACCCTCTCTCTCCTTCCCTCCCTCTCTCCCCCTCAACAGCAGGAATGAACTTGGCTCTCAGATATGTAGCAACAAAACAATTCCTATTCTTGTAATATACTCATCAGAATCAGAAGTATGATGCTCCAGTGCTAATTTGGTGGTGCTGTTTTTTAAAGTAAACTCTTTAAAACTGTACTTTGGAAAGAATGAGAAAAGTAATCTGTGGGTGGTCCTTGAGTGTCTGTGCATGACATTTTTTGTGTATCCTTTTTGCAAGAGCTGAGAGATTTTAATAGATAATATGGAATTCAATAGAAACATCATCTAATAAGCATGATGTGTGCTGTCATTGTTAATTCAAACATAATGAACAATGACTGAATAATCATGGTTGCATCCAGAGGTCTGCCATATGTTCATATGGGATGATTGTTACAGGATGCCTCCTTAAATATGGATGCCATGAGCTAGCCAACAGCACTCCAAATAATCAGATTTTCTGCAGCTTGCAGAGTCTCATAGGGATTTTAGCTTTTTCAGTTAGTTAAATCATAAAAATGAAATCAGATTCTAAAGGGTTTTATGGATTGTGTGTGCATTGGCAGAGGGAGGACAGGCAATGAGGGGATGAAGGAAAGGAAGACAAAAGAGAGAAGAGAAAGAAACCCTGATACTCTTTTTCCCCAGGGCCATTGAAAACATATTCTGAATTAGAAGGTCTGTAAACCACTCCTCCTTCTCCATCAGAAGATAAATTGACTTTTGCTTTATGTAAAACTAGCATATTAGCAGCAGAGAGTATATTTAAAGGGATGTTTCTCTTTGTACAGTATTCTACTGTCTAGATAAAGTCAAAATTACAATATATTCAGATATGTAAATAAAGCCAAACTCATCCTTCATTTCTATTCCATAAAATTAGTTAGTGTATTTAACACTTTTATTGACTATATAATATTTAGGTTGAACAGATAGGCTGCAGATTTTGTCCTGATTTGCTCCAAGCAAATGAATAGGGAAAGTCCTCTTCTAAGGTAGAAAGAAAAATCAGGCTTGCATCCAATTAGAGTGTTAACTTCATTACTCCCAGTTTTGTACAGTTCACTGACACTCAAACTTTTTCTTACTCATTGACAGAGTAGGAGGGGTTGTCAGATTTTGTAACCTCCCCAAAATGTCCACAGCAGATTTTTCGCAATACATACTGCTTTGGCACGTCTTGCTAATGTCAGTTGAGGCCTGTGGATTTTAATATAAGCTGTTACCATGACCTTAATGAATGAAGATTACCCAGAATCAGAATCACATCTGCCCATTTTGGGATTCTGTGTGTTTGAGATACCTTCTGGCATGGCAAACATCTAGTGCATCTGGTTTTGTCATTTGAGTCACCTTCTCCTTATTATGTGACACTCCCAACCCCTCTTCCTATTTCTTAGTCTGTCCCATTTTAGAATTTACAGTCATGTAATTTCTCCATACACATGTTATTAAGTGGGTTCCACATTTGCCTCCTTATCTGTCTGATGCTAAACTGTTAGCTTGACCAACCTGAGAAGTACCCAGAAAGTTGGGGAAATCTTACCTTTAATATCTCTACAAATTAATGTTCTTTGGGAACTATCAGGCACTAGGCGCTGCTACGTACAGTATGACCTGAGGTTTACCACCTTTAGCCTCACCTGAGTGTTGAGACAGCAGTACCTTAGACCAAAACCCAAATTTATGGAGCTAGAGTCTGCATTTCAATTACCTCCCCAGGTGATTCATACCTTTACTAGACTTTGAAAAGTGCTACGTACTGATCAGTTTGAATGGACTGTAAAAAATATTCAAGAATCATACAACTTTGAGAAAGCTAAGCTATTTCTTGGGATAATGTTATAATCTTTCTGAAAGAAGAGATTAATGACAGAAAAATACAATATCCCTCCAAAAGAAAAGATGTCTCAACCAAAACCAAACCAAACAGAAAATATAGAAACAATACCTACATCTGTATTCAAATCATGTCCTAGGTCATGATAAGTACAAACAAGTCACCTTTTATTTTAACTTTTCCATAGCATGAACAGTAATAGAAAGTATATACCCATGAAAGTCCATCATGATCAAACATTTTTGTTATGTTACTATTCCAATGGTAAAGAAATGCATTTATAGATTTATAAAAGATTTTCCTCCAGAAGTGTTGAACTAGAATCTTTTATTATCCTCAATAACAAGAAGATTTAAGTCTAATCCTAGCAAATTCTGTAATTCATGCAGTCATTACACTTTGTTGCAACAGTAGCAACAACAACACTATGGTGGGATGTGATTGAAGTGTAATGGAAAGTTTTAATCCAAACAGCGCTAGATGCCAATATTTTCATTCATTTTCCAAAGGAGAGTTTGTTGAAGCAGAACAAAGGGGAAAAATGGGAGGAAATGATTGTTGGCTATATTATTTTTAATCATGAGAAGTTTTGGGAAATAAAGCTTATTTGTTTTCTCTCATGACTTTGAATCTATTCATTATCCACTGAAATTTCAGGAGGTACAGTGAATAAAGAGCAACAAAACAATCTGCAATAAATACGCTTTGGAAGTAATTAACAAAACACTTGTATTTTGAATCATTGAAGAAAGTCAACAGTTTGTAAAATAGAAGACTAAACCATGAATGCTATTTACATTCTCTGTCTGTAATGGTAGACAATTACAGACATATCGAAGATGCTTAGATGCTTGTGTCTTTTTGAGAGAAAACTGAAAATCTGAATCTTTTTGAGATTTGAGATAAATGGTTCAACTAATGAAATCTACAGTATGGTTAAAATTTTGAGTTCTTGCAGAATGTTTAATACCCACTCTTTGAAATTTCTGTACACAGAATAGATAATTCCATCCTTTTCTTTCTCAAACACTGCTGTCCCCAAGGCCTACTAGAAATGCTTTCATGTGCAAGTTACAGTGACTCCAGTAAAAGACATCTCATTATTTCACAAATCCAAGAAATCCATAGGTGGGAGATGGGTTGGTGCAGGCACTCAGTGATGTCATCAAAGTCATCACGTTTTACTCTTTTTAGAATTTGGTGGTCCATATCTTCTATTATTCATCTACAAAATAGCTATCCTAGTTCTCCCCATTATATTTTCAAAATAGGAATCCCTGCATAAGGCAGTTATTAGGTGGCAAAAAGATCTCACCACACTTTCTCTGTTTTTATCAGACAGGAATATTTTCACCAGAAGCTACTCAAAAACAATTCATCAGATCTCATTGTTCCCCAGGTAGTCATTGTTTCCCAAAACTGTTAGGAAGGCAAGAACATATCTGGGTTTTTCATTTCATTTGATGAAGACCAGGCAGAGAATGGGTGTGGGAAGGTTGGTGAGTGACAATGCCTGAGGTTATCCTAGGTAACCGTCCAGTTGGTTTATTTTAGAGGCTTCTTGGCTGCAGAGAACTTGTCAAACCTTCACGTGTATATGAATCACTAGGAGAGCTTGTTGAAATGCAGATTCTGACAGTAGGTCTAGGGTGGGGCCAGAGAATTTTCATTCCAAACAAGTTCTGGTTATATGGTGACACCTACATCCCTGAGCAGTGGACTGTACTTAGAGTAGCAAAGTTCTAGATCGTGTATGATCTATCAATTTATACATTTTTTTGTCTCAATGTAATTATGTCTATCCATAATCTCATGCTTTACTTTCTTTCTTCTGTCATGTTCTGTGCACAGTTCAGTTGGTTCTTTATCTGTTATTTTTGTACTTGCCCCCCCATTGGCATTTGTAATAAGAAAAATGAATGCAAAGTGTTTAGCATAAATATTAACTGTAAACACTTTTAACCCTAACTTTTCTTTTTCTACCCTTGCTCAGTTAATTGGGGAAAGATTACTTATTTGTACTCTCATTTTTCCTTCTTTTAAAATTTCACCTGTAAAGCAAATTTAGATACCTTAATTGATGTATGAAATTTAGTGTCAGTAATAGCCTCAGGAAAAGAAAAAACTCTTTTATGATTAAAAAATAATATAGAATGATTTGTTGGCCTCCTCTAGTGTTGATACAAAGGCTGAGAATGTATTTAATGAATTATCACAAAATTCCTTCTTCAATTGGTTACCTCTTTCTCCAATTTGTTATTCCTAAGCTACAGCATTCACAAGAAATCAAGCACTGTTTTTCAGGTAGTTTTAATATTATTTTAATTATAAGTGTACAATAGAATGTTTGTAACTATGTTGCACTATCTATGTTGCATTTGTAACTATGTTGCACTTGCAACTATGTTGCACTGCAGGATTTCATATGCATTGAAGGCCAGACAAACTTTTATGGACTCAGACATCATTTATACTCATAGTTTTATTGAAAAATATGTTTTTATCTGTAGCCAACCAATTTATGTATACATTCTTAAGAGTGCTATCTTTATTGATCTAATATAACTTATATGGTACAATTGGTACTACTTGGTGGCAATTTTGGTAACTACAAGAAAGTTTCCATCTCCAGTGTTGCCACCAGTCACATCTGACTACTGATCACTAGAGAGATGGCTAGTCCAATGGAGAACTGGATTTAAACAATTTTTATTTTATTTGCATGTACATTTAACTGGCCATTTGAGACCAGTGGCTACAGTAATAGATTATATCATTAGAAGAATGAAAAGATATTGAGTTTGATTTTTGCTCATTGTTAATGAAGATTACCACCTCCTCTTGTAAAAAGATAGCACTCTTAAGACAAGGATTATCTAAGACTCCATTTAATTTTTTAATATGGAATTGTTTAATATATGGAGCTAACTTGGCTAATTCTAGACATATGACAGTAATGCATAATAAATACTTTGGATATAGTAGGATAGATATTGATTATAATCTCATGGAAAAAAGCAAAGGCATAGGAGATATAATGATATTTAAATATTGATTCTTCAGGAGAAGACTTCATTGGATTTTATAGTTTTATGTTCATCTGAATGACAATTGTTCCCATTTTTACTAATATAGTAATCATCTAATTATCTATTTCCTTGTCATGAATGACCAACATGACTTTTCATTACTGTCATTAGCTCATCCATTTATTTTGCATACTGTACCAACTTTCAAAATGAATTGGAGATCACTATTCTTGTCATCATTTTGCTTGAAAAAGTATTTGTCTAGAAATTTGTAAAACTTGAGTGTGGTTTTTTACACAGTGAAAATGCTTATCTGTAAAGAATCTCACAGTATTTATATGTTAATATCACACCTGTACCCATCTTTTTTAAATGCTTAGTTTCCTTCTAATCAGACATTTTTACCTATATCTTTTATCTGTATAAAGTTCTAAAAGCTACCTGGAGTTCTTTCTGTAATAAAGTAGAATATCTGCAACTAAAAGTTAATAAATATATTAGGACAAATATTAATGTTAATTGATGAAATAGGTATATATTATATATATACACATACTATATATAGCTTTCTTGAATAATTTTTGGAAATATGTATTAAAATAATTTTACATATACATATTTTTGAGCTAGCTGTCATCCACTTTTAGACATTTTTCCTAAAGAAATAGTCAAATAATATAGAAAAATATGGTGAATATTTGTGCATTATATTTTTAATTATAGTAGTTGTGTATACAATTTTAAAAACAGTAAATGTTTACTAATCATATATTATATAAATTATGCATGCAAAAATTGGATATCCCATCTATTAAAATAACTATGTCCTTGTGTCCTTATTGACAATGAGAGCCACTTGTCTACTAATACAAAAGCAGGTTATTATACAATAAGTGAAGAACAATCTCATTCAGATTAAAGTAGTATGTACATTAAACATATGACAATATTTTATTGGTCATTATCCCTTTGCTATAGAATTAAGCATGAGTCAAAATTTTTTTCCTCTTAAGTGTTAACAATGTTGATATACAAGACTGATCTTAAGCTCATCTTTTCAAATAGCCATACCAGTGGCTAAATTTAAACATACCTGCATATTATTTGAAAAATAACTAATTTCCTGGGTCCCTTCCATGAAGATGACCCTATCTTCCTTGGTCTCCTAGATCCCCTTTCCTAGACTTATTCTGCCCCCTGCCCCCATGATTTAGTATCTAAAGTACCACAGATCATCGGAAAATTCCAGAATCTGCATTGGTTTTAACCAATATGTGCTTAGTACTTGACCATGATACATTGATTATAAAATGTTTGAAAATTACGCTTCTCTGTGTCTGTCTTTCACAGCATGAAATAAAACATTTTATGCTAAAGTGAAAATGAACAACCTAGTCTAATAAGTGCAGCAGCAAACTGAGTTGCAACCTAATGTAATTATTTGCCCACTTCTGTAAACCTGCAAAGCACACTTTTGTTCTTGGGTATTTTGCAACCAGCCTGATCTGGGTAAGTTCATCATCAGTTCTAGTAGCTAAAGAATGTTGGAACTCTTGGAATAATCTTGACAGAATTTTTAATACTGAGCAAAGGAAAACCAGGGAGCAAAGAAATAGCCACCTAAGTTTCTCTCTTGAGTTCTAATTCCCCTTTGTGTTTTTCTTGAGCTTTCATCCCCTCTTGGTGTTCTCCTGTTCTCTTCATATTCTCTTCTTTCTGGTGTTCCCTCTTGAAGTTCTCACTGTGCTCTCCTCCCCACCCCCAGGATGACTCCGCCCTTTTACCGTTGCTTGCTAGACCCAGGTGTGCCCATTCACACATGTGCACACCCATTGGGCCTAAGTATGTACAATCATGGGGAGGGCACAACATCACAGGTGCTGGTCATAGAGGCTTATGGTGGAAAAGCCTGACAGCTCATTTACCCTGCATTGGGCATTGAGAGAAGTTTCAAATGAAATCCTAACTGCGCTTTAGTGCCTTGACACCTAATGCTAATACACCAAAGGTTGGAGACTAGTCAGAACAGTCCAGAACAGTGGTTTTCTACCATCTGCATCATTGAGCTTTATGGAATGGGGATTTAATGTTATTTTTAGAACTGGCTTGAAATTCCAAAATATCATCAACACTTTTATTTAAGTATAAGTACAATTGCTTTTCACTTCTCTAGATTCCACACCTTTTGCTTTAACAGCTGGGAAAGAAACCACCACAGGAGGGAGCACAGCATTTTCTTTTAAATAAACTACTCTCACACTTAGACATTTACAAATGGAGGTTGGGAGGAGAAAGTACACAGTCCATTCCGTTTAAACAGTGGTGTTTGTTTGTTTTACATTATGTATGTTTATGTGTGTGCAGCTTAGGAAGCAACAAGAAGTGACTTATTGTGAATTAGAAGCACTTAAGTGCATTAAAAATATTAAAAAACATTAATAATGCAAGACCACAGCTGCCTGTAGACCCACTGTACTTCAGGAGTTCCATTGACTTGGTCAAATCATTTTAACCTGTTTTTGTTTTCTCATCTAGAAAAGATGGACTTGATTAGATCAGTGGTTCTCAAACTCTGTGCTGCATCAGAATCACCTGATGGGGTTGTTAATACACTGTTGATAGGCTCCATAAGACCAGAGATACTGATTCAGTAAGTCTGAGGTTGGGTGAAAGGATATATACATTTTTAGCAAGTTCCCTAGTGATGCTGATATTTTAAACTCTGACCATGCTAAAAATCAATGCTCTGGTGACCTCTATCTATAGCGCCTATCAGTGTTAACATTAAGTGAACTGATATTCAAAGTGTGGATCAGGAACTGTGTAGTAGAACCCAACTATCTGTGCTTTAACTAGTTCTTGGGGTGATTTTGGTGCACATTCCAGTTTTAGAACCACTGATTTATTGAAAAACAAATCACCCAGCTCATAATTTTGCCCCTTATATCATGATTATATTATTATACACTATGTTGATTGTTAGATAATAACCCTACATAATCAAAATGAGCTAAATTGGGGAAAGTATTTTTTCCAAATTGAATTAAACCATTTAAAAAAAAGATATTATGTAATGTTGGAATAACAGGAACTTTTCAAATCTAAGATACAAGTATAATTGGCAATTTGATGACACCTTCAGAGACAGAGAATCCCCTATCTCACTGCTCTGCCTTATTTCAAGAGTTCTATCAGTGACTTTTTAGGGTTCTTTCTTTCTTTATTTCCACCAAGTAAAGGGAAAGAAAAATGCTCTTTCCTGAACTTGTCATATAATGCTTGCCCTCAGTGTCACAGAGGCTCCCAGCTCACGTGCATATAACCTTATTCATGGAATGACTGCTGTCTGGCTCAAACTGACCAAGACCTACCCTGGACCTAGCGATAGCCTCCATTCTCAAAATCACACATACCTGAAAAGACTCCCTTTCACCATGTGAAGAGAGAACAGATGGGACTGAATGTGAGTTAGCACATAGCATTGTCTCATGCTTCCTCTACCTCTAGCTAGCTGAATAATCACGGAAGTAGAAATCTGTTGTTTCTTGATAATGTGCAGATGCAGACTCTAAACAAAAAAAAATCACCATTCTACAACAGTAAATGTGTTGTGCATTTTAAGATTAGTATCACTTTTCTTTACAATCAAGTTATTATCATTTAAAATATATTTATTCGACTTATGTAGCATCTCCTTACAGTGAGCCTATGATTACACGTACACAAGAGGCTGACCTCCAGTTAAGCATCTGTGTACAAGTAATGTGTTTATTAAGTGAGGGGAAGACTGCTAAGGAAATAGGAGATAACTATAGCAAAGAGGAGGAGCTAGTGTGTGACTTGAAGGCAAGTTACAGTTCTAGGCCTGTGGAGTAGGGAAACCATGGGAAATTATGTTACAGTGCCTCAGAACTCTCCCACCTGAGTGAGGGAGCTGAGAAATTTAGAGCCCAGAGTTCTCTATCTACTGTTGAGGACCTGCCCCACTTCTCTTACATTTGGGGCTATTGTGTACATAGACAGAAGGACCATAGGAGATTCTGGGAAACAAATATTATTTCAGATGTACAGTTTGTGGCAGTCAAATGTCATAGCATCACAATGCCATGATGGGCTTAGAGGGACCAGGAGGGGCTCTGACAGTATCTGTGAAATACATGTATGCATAGATTCATGGGCTGTGCACATATACTAGTGAGATTATTGGTTTATACATATGTTTTGTTTTTTATCATCCCATTTCACAAATGAGGAAGCTGAGGTACAAAGAAGGATCAAGGTCACACAGCTGATATTTTCACAGGGGATTTCAATTGAGTAGATGATACCTGGGTTTTGCCTATTAACCGCTGTTTTATGGGAATTAGAATATTTTCCTCAGTGATGCTGGTATGGGGCATGAGATTATTGTAAAAACTCTTATTACCAGTCTGTTTTATTCTGTGTCATACCAGGCCTGGGGCAAATGTCATCCTGACCTCAGGACTAGGCCACTTTGTATAGACCATAGGTCTCTTATGGTTCCCTGTTTACACTGAATTAGAATTTTCAGTAATTGATAACATTTAAAGAACAGCATCTCTTTGAATGTATACAACCAGGAAATTAATTTCAGATGGTTGCAGCCTTGTGTCTGTGAGGTCATAGGTTCCTAGCAAAGGTTAGGCAATACAAATGGTAACTCTCAGCAGGACTTTCCTGCACAGCAAACATGTAAAAATTTAGTGACCTAGTCAAGCACATACTATTTATTTCTGCTTTAATATATATTCTCCTATGAACAAGTCAGGCGCCTGGGAGCATCTGCCTTATTTTAGTGTTGTACATTTTTTATTTGACACTTCGATATTGCCTTTGGTATTGTTGTCTAATATAGTTCATTATCTTAAAGTGTATTATATCCTCAGTGTGACAGAATATTTGGCCCTGTACAATATGTAAAAAGAGAAAGCTCCATTCAGCGTGCTGCCCACTGTCATTTGTCAGCTTCATTTGGGTGTAAGAACCCTAAGCATGAGGGTGCAGGGTGGGTTTGAGGAGGTGGAGTGCTTGTACGTGCCTTGTCTTCCAGCATCTTTACCAGTGGATTCTTTGGACATCACAGAAATTCAGGAAGAAAATATGAATCTTCTCCTCTCCCTTCTCTTCCTTGCCTCTTCTCCTTTCCTCTCCTCCTTCTTCTCTTCCCCCTTTCACTTCCCTCTCTTATCCTACCCTTTTTCCCCTTTTCATCTCTTTTCCTCCTCCATTTCCTCCTCTTTCTCCAGCTCTTCCTCCTCCTCCTCCTCTTCTTTATCACTCCATATAATATAGTGAGAGTCATCAAAAGCATAGACTATGCATTCCAACTGCTTGTATTCAAACCCAACATCATTCCACATTTATTTTACTTTCATATAAAGGCAATATGCAGGGACTAACTTGCACTAGCCTGTTAAGGCTAGTTTTCATATCTCTTCCAAGTTCATGTTCTATGACATCATATTGGTAGCTTACAATCAGTCCTGATTGGACTGAAACTGGGTGCCCCTTCCCCATCCTTGGGTTGTGGCAGTGGGTCCCTCCCCCTCCCCCTCTCCTTTGGGGGTGTGGCAGTTGAAAACTGGTGGCAGTTAACTGCTGGAGGAAGCAGCTGGAGGATTTGCAAGTGAAAGAGAGAGAGGAGGAGGAGTGGGACCAAGTGAAGCTGGGAGCTGAGAGGTTTTGGGCACCTGGAGAAGGAGGCAGGAGCAGAGGCTCCCGGTGGGAGGACACAGGAGTGGAGCTTTCTGGGGCTCTTCAAGCATCAGGTCCTGAAGGGGCAGAAGCCCCCTGGAAGAGTAAGCAGGAGGTGACGAGGAGCCATGGTGTCCAGCAGAAGAGTGGTCGGCATGGATAATATGACACCACAGGAGGGTGACATGGAAAGCTGGTACTTGGAGATGACCAGGAATTTGGAAAGCTAATTTGTGCATCAGCAGTTGTGGAAGTTTGAAGCTCCTTGAAGAAGTGGAACAGTGAAGAATATTGGAGAGAAAAGAAGAAAAGAGATAATGGGGAAGAAAGGAGTGGACTTTGCAGAAGTGCTACCCCTATGAGGTTTGGAGGGGCAAAGGGGCACCATCATTTACCGTGTCTTTGGGACCTTTGGGACTGAGAATGGTGAAGTGACCAGTAAGATAACTGCCACTTGTGGCTTTAAGGACTTTTCCTTTTCCATGTTGAACTCCCTTGTTAATAAAATCCCTTGTTAAATTGCATTTGTAGTGACAACTGCTACGCACGGATGATACGGACCTGGAGCTTGTAAGTTGGAGGTTTTTGTCTCCATTTCAACCCAATTTCAGGACTAGATACACAATGCAAACTGGCATATCCTATAAACCAGAATTTTTTCTCTTTATTCTTTTCCTCTCACACCCACTCTGTGACCAAACACACATCCTTTTCTATGCCACCATTTCTTTTCCGTTCTCTTTTCTTCTCTTTCTCTTTTCTGTGCTTACCAGCACAGTATGGAAGAAATATATGTTATACTAAATGGCAAATGGCATGTTCCTCTTAGTATATAACATGATTATATATATATATATCATTATCATTATTATTACTCAGATGAGATATATAATTTAAAAGTGTTTCCTGGTCCAAGTGGTTCCCATATGAAGTAATCACTATTTTGACTTCTATGAAAATCTGTTAATTTTGCATTATCTTGAAATTTACGTACAGGTTATAAGTATGCCCTTTACATAGAATAATTTTGTTTGTCTGTTCTGTGAGAATCATGCGTGTTTCTGTATGTACCTGTGTTATGCTTTTTATTTTTGATAGAGTTCATTGTATTTTATGGCAGCTCATAATCACATGTGCCGCTGAAGAACTGGATTTCTAATCAAATTGGGATGAGCTCTAAATGTAGAATGTACACGATACTTGAAAGAACTGTGGAAAAGAATGTCTCCTCGCTGCTGGTAGTTGGCATCCCGGGCATCCCTTGAATTAAGATGCATCACTATTTTATTTCACTTATTTAGAAATTCTATTCTTTTTTGACTTATTTCAGTTCTCTAGTAGAATTTTTATCACCCTATTTATTTTCTTGACATAGCTTTTATTTTGGCATTGCTATTTATGTCTTCTGATATTCCTCTTTGAGTCTATTTCTGTTGTCTTTTCACTTATGTTTTGATTTTCTTTTGATCATGTTTTGCTCAATATTTGACACATATTTACATATGTTGAAAACTCTGCGGTTGTTTTTATCCTTTTCCTGAGTTGATATTTTGATATGGGCAGAAGGAAATCAACTCAGCCAAGGCTTGAACTGTCTCAAGGCTAGCTGCAGTTTTTATATGACTCTGTCTGCCTTTGGTTCTGACCCTGCAATCTTTTAATCCTCTAGGGGTTCCGCCTGAGAAACCCGAGATTGTTGGGAGGGCCTTTTTTTATTTCCTAAAGTTAATTTTCCCAGTACCATTAACTGTTCATAAATTTTCAGTCCTTTTGACTTGGTTTCTTTATATTTATTCAGCACAACTTAAGAACTGTAGATACCTCAAGACACCTCAAGGGCAAATCTTGAACTTAGAGGTAGAATCTCTTCTCTTTCTACCCTTGGTTCCTCAACTTCTTCTAATTTGGCTGCTCCCAATACCATTTGTGTCTCAGCGGCACCATGAGATTGTCAGAATGTCTGCTGGTTTCTCTGCCATTTTGTGGCTGACAATCTGCCAGGCTTATTAGTTTCTCCTTCTGCACCACCAATTGGCAGATGACCCAAGGGGAACAGTATGTGTGGAAAGCTGGGTTCAGCTCAAGAACAGTTCTTTTCATTATCTTGCCCACTGCAATCCTGACTTTCCTTGGCAGGTCCCGCTTGCTCCAAACAGATGTTTTGTTATTTGCTTTTTCTACTTTTCATTGGAAGCTTTGTTTTTCTTCTTTTGACTTTAGGAGGTCTTGTCAGTATTTTAAGCAGAACTCACACAGAGTTTTATTTAAATTATTTCATTAATACACAGCATATCTTTTTTCATTCCCTTACTGAAACCTTAAATTATATACTTTGCAAAATAAATAGGAAACTCTCCTCTCTCCTTGGTCCTACAATATCTATTAAGAAATGCAGTATGAAGGCCCGGGTTTAGTGACTTGTGCCTGTAAACTTCACCCTATGAGGCGGCTGGGCCTAGGGATTGTGGTTTGAGTCCCGCCTGGGGCCAGTAACGAGACCTAGTTCCAAAAAAATAGCTGTGTATGGTGGCGCATGCCTGTAATCCCAGCTACCTGGGAAGCTGAGGCTGAGGATGGCTTGAGTTCATGGTACCCAGGGCAAAAATAGCGAGACCTAGTCTCAAAAAAACATAAACAAAACAAAACAAAAAAAACAAAAAAAAGTGCAGTGTGATGTGCAATGGAAACACATTTCTAGTGCAAATTTTACTAGAAGCTAAAACTGATTCTAGGGTTAGTCATGTCACTTTCCTTACTTGTTAATTTGATGCCTTTTAAAAAATATAGAGATTTAACTTTCTTCTAACAACCCAAATTGAATTTAAACCCCCACCAAGGCTGACTAGGTTTAACTATTACCTCTATTCTCTGATTTGACCTAATTTCTTGTTACTAATGTCAAATTTGTTCTCTGATATTCTAACACCCTCAGTCATTACTGTGCCTACTTTTGCTGTGCAAACTGGCTGAAATTCTTCCCAGTATGCCTTATTACTTGTTCCAGACTAAATTCAAGTTCTCACTTTGGCCAGGATTATTTTATTTTGCCATAGATTAGTTTGTGTCAATACAATAAATTTTGAGAGCTGGGTTTCATATTTTGTGCAGGTGGCATGTAAGTTTTAATGTATGTGCCAATTCAGACCTATCAAAGGTGACTTTCTTGGTTGCTAAATGATGGCTACAGGTGGTGTTGGATCATAGGTGTCTAATATTGAAGGGACTATGCAGGTTATCTCATGAAATTTTGGATGAGCTATAATCCCTCTTAGATCCCATCTAAGGAAATGAAAAAAGTGTTTTGATGAATGCCTACTCTAGCTACATGTTTCTGTGTTTTTTTGCCACCATTTTCAGCTAATGAATAGCCAATGATGGTTAATAATGTAAAGGCAGAAAAAAATATTCACATGTTCTCCTCCTTGGGTTGGACCTGAAAATATTAAATAGCAAATCAGCCAGTTTATATTACTTTAACCAATTTACATAAACACCTACTCATTTTAATAGTCATATAAATGCTTTTTATAGAAATATTAAGTTTATGATGGTTTAACTTACATATAATAACTGCGCAGGTATTAAGTAAGCAAGTGGATCAATTTTGACAAATGAATACCTATCATACCCATTTCTGTCAAGATTGGGAACACTGAACTGGCCTCAGAATGTTTTCCTGTATCCATTAATTCAGGTGCCACTGTCCCCCTTGCTTGAACCCAGAAACGAATAATGGCCTTATTTCTATTATGAGAGATTAGAATTGTCTATTCTAGAAATTTATGTCCATATAATTATACAACAAATAGTCTTCATTCTCATGAGTTCACTCATGATGTATATATCAATGGTTTATTTCCCTTAGTAATACTAAGTAGTACTCCACAATATAAATATACTGTTAATTGCCTCTTTATCTGTTGGCACTTGAGCTTGTCCAAATTTGAGTCTGAAAAGATTTGTATATAAAGCTTTTTGTATACTCACATGAGGCATAATTCTTTGTATAAATAATTTGAATGAGATCTGGGGGGTCTCAGTCTATATATTTATAGAACAAATGAATGTTTATCTTTTAAAGACATGCCTGTATTGATATTTATACATATAGATTTCTTTTATCTATTATTCATATAGAGTAGTATTCATTTAAACATGACAGCATATCTTTTTCCTTGCCTTATTTTGAAACCTGTCTGCATATTGATTTTTTAAAGACTGGTTTTATCTTGCTTCACAATCTTATCTGACAGTTTCTGCTTTTTAATTGTGGTGTTTAGTCTACCTCAATTCAGTGTAATCATTAATATGTTTGTATTTAAATCTACCAGTTTAACATCTGAATTAAACTTATCCCATCTGTTATTTACTGCTTTTCTGCTTTGCTGGAATTAATCAAGTGATTCAACATACTTTCATTTTATTTCCTTTGTCCATCTTTTAGCTATGGGTTACTTTCTCTCTCTCTCTCTCTCTCTCTCTCTCTCTCTCTCTCTCTCTCACTGTCTCTCTTTAAGTGGATGCCCTAGAGCAGTCATTAAAACACATCCTGGAGGTTAGAATCAGTATTCATTTTTGCAAATAAAGCATTATTCTAACACAGTCATGAACATTCATTTACTTATTATAGATGACTGCTTTTATAAGAGTGGGGTTGAACAGTTGTAAAAGAGATCACATAATTTGTAAATTCTAAGCTACTTACTGGTTTGTCATTGATAGGAACTTTTGTCAACTCCAGTTTTAATCCAGGACTAAAAAGATATACATCTTTTTAATTTATCACAGTCTACTTCAGAAAGCATTGCATTGCTCTACAATGTAAGAAATTTGCTATGAATTTTGTCTAATAACCATACTCCAACATTTTGTGCTCTTGCTATCACATATTATATCTCTACATATGCTATAAAAATATATTTTTAATAAGTTTGCTATTTAATTCATAGGTTAAAAAATTTAATGCTACAGTGCAGATATACTGGGGATAAATATCTTTAGCTTTTGTCTGTCTGAAAATGTCTTTACTTTCCTTCATTTTTGAAATATTTTTTTCACGCTGGATAAAAATTCTAGATTCATAGCTTTCCCCCCATATCTTTATTTTAGATATCTCTTCCTTTTACTATTTTCCACTATAGATACTGATGAGACATCAACCATTATTTTTATCATTGTTACGTATATGAATTATGTCTTTACTTCTTCTGACTGCTTTCTAGATTTTCCTTAATCTTAATTTCCAACTGAGTCTGATTTTCCCTCTCTGTCATTTACTTGTATTTATGCTGTCTGGGATTCATTGAGTTTCTTGTATCTGCATTATACTGATGTTGGAAAATTGTTCATTATCCTTTAAAATGTTTTGTCTGTTTCATTCTTTCCCTTTTCTCCTTCCAAGACTGCAGTTGCATGCATTATTAGATATTGTGTAAAAGATTTCAGATGCTTTGTTTTTATTTTATTTTGTGTTCTATTTTTCTCTTTATATTTTGACGGGTAATTTTTCTTGAGCAGTCTGCAAATTCACATATTTTTATCCTGTGCTATGTACAGTCTGCTACAAATTCCACCTAAATAATCTCTCATTTTATATTTTATATTTCCCAAATTTATATTTGCTCATTTTTACAGTATTCATCTTTTAATTTCTCAGCTGCTTAAATATATTTTCTACCTTTTTTAGCATATATGCTTACATGTGTGTAATAGTATTTAAATTTTTCTATTTGAAAATTCCAAACTATATGATCTTTGTGGTCTATTAACTATTAACTTTTTCAATGTTAAAAAATATTTTAATGGTTTTCTTTATGATTAGTTATACTTTCTTGACTTTTCTTGACTTAATATTAGCCTCCGTACATTAAATATAAAATAGAAAGGTAGAAACTAAAGAAAATACTACTTAGTCTTAGAAAAAGATACTCCTCTTCTGTCAAACTATAGTATGTATACATGCATATTGGGATGAAGTCATATAGTGAGTTAATTTATTTTGCAGTTGAGTTTTGTTATTAACTATAGTTATAGACCAGTTCTCATCTATTGTTGGGTGTTAGCAGACTATTCATACTTACACTGTGTGTGTGTGCATAGGGGTTCTCTCTCAATACTGTTTTCTCACCAACCCAGTTGCATGTGAACCAAGCTGGGCATAAGTGTAAGGTTAATTTGGGCTTCACATTTCAAGCCTCGGAGCATACTTACCCGAGGGAATTCTCTTTAGCTTCTTCTTCAGCAGCAGATAATTACTCTCCTGGTATTTAGTGTATTTCAGGTATTGGTATTGAGTTTCATTTCATCCTCTTGCATATACTCTTAGGCTTAAGCAGAGCCAGTGGATCTGTTCCTGGAATGAGGTTCTCTCAGTTCTCCAATTTATGTTCTGGTGGCAGACAAATATGATACTTGTTGGGAGGCTCAACTTGCCTGTGCATTGCCCTACCTACACTTCCACTATTTTTTTTACTCCTCCTACCTTGCTTCCAGCTTTTGTCATGAGTACTCAAGAAGGTCTCAGAAAATAGTTGGCTGAGGGTGTCAAGACACTCCTTTCACCTGGGTCTCCTGCACTTAAGCAGGTACACCGGTCACATAGACATATCATTTGCTCCATTTGATGAAAACTTAGTTGTTTTCTTCTTACCTGCATCTATCGTGGTTCTTTCCTCTATTCAATTAGGGAAGGAAGCAACTGTGATTCATTGGTTTTATTAGAGTCTCTAACACTTTGAATTTCAGTACAATGGTTTATTGGTTATTATTTACTTTTTTTTAAAATTATAGTTATGTTTCGTAGCTTCAGTTGTCTCAACTGAAAAATTTTATTTTCTGTCTATTATCTGGGTTCTTCTTTTGTAAGAATGGGAGAAAATTTATCTTATGATTTTCTATCCTTAACATAAATGGAATGTCCTAAGTGCTTTTTAATGACAATATCTCAGGAGGTGAGAATAATATACCTAGGAAGCAAATTGAGACCAACGTGATCATCTTTTGGTGGTGATAGTTAATCAGTTCCAAAGGGAAGTAATAGAGAAAAAATTGGATTTTTTTAAAACTGTGTCCTTTTTCTTCACTCCTGCTCTCTGTAGTTAACTTTAGTCTATACCTTGTCTGGAATCTGTGGTTTTGCAGCCCTCACAGGGATTGTTGTACAGATTAAAATTCAAATGTGTGAAGCAGAAGAGAAAGAGAAAAACTGTTCCTTGATAGAAAAACCTGCCATACTCTGGTGGAGATGAGATGAAGAATATGTTGTTAATACTAGCTCTGGGTATAATTTTTGGCTTCTGTTCATGAAGCCTTGTTCCAAACGCTGTCTATCTCATGCCTGTGGCATTTAGTTGGACCAACTTGAAAAAGTGGAGTAGATGAGTTCACTGGAATTTGAACATGTTGTTCTGGGATTGCCAAAGCTGGCTTTTGAGATCATTAAATTTTATACTTTTTTATAAAGACATCAATTTAATGGTCACGAAAAGGGCTTACTGTTTTCATCGATAATTGGCTCAAATGATTTGTTTATACAAAATAACACAGCTCCTTGACATGAAAATATAAATGCAGATATGAGTTCCATATAATTACAATTTTTTGCATCTATATTTAGAATCATACTGAAATAGCTATTGCCTTGAATACTCTTGTACCAAGCTTCTTATTTGTAGAGTGTGTGACATATTTACTTTAATTGCCTTATTTTATTTTAATCCCCTTTGTCTTTTATTTATTCTAATCATCAGTTCCCAAATTGCTACTTCAGGGCTCCTAAAAGTCCCCTTTCAGGCGCTCTGTAACTTTTTGTGATAGCACTAGGATAGCTTTTGATTTTTTCCATGTTATTTTCACTCACAGGTGTGTAGTTGAGCTTTCCACAGACTACATAATGTATGGTGATGTCATTACTCTAGTAGAATGTATCCCTGTGCATATGGTGTTTTAAAAAAAATCTCAATTTTCACATTGCATTTGGTAAAGATTGATACTTGTGGCCCACATAAGTAATATCTTTTTGGGATCCTCAGTGATGTTTAAAAATGTAGTGTGGTTTTGAGACCTGAGATCTAGACAGGTGTTATAACAAAAATGTGGAAATGTACAAAGAAGAAAGAAGCAAATATTTTTAGTGCAAGAAAAGAAACACTTTTAACATTTCCTATATATTCTCCTTTAAACTGGGAGGGGAGAAGAGAATGGAAGCACAGCACATCTCTATGTGCTATTCTTGGCCCTAGTGACTTGGTCTTTATTCTGATGTTGGCAAAGCTCTGGCTTCTGTAGTGCTAGACTTGCTGTCTCATTGCTTTATCCCACGGTCATGTTTAACCCACAGCTTCTCTCCACTGTGCCTGGTCAAATGAAGCATTTTTCACATGCCACTGCTTAACTTGGCACCAGTGTGAAATACCACCGCGGGAGCTAGAAGAAGCTGGGGTTTAGTATGGCAACCTGCTCTGTGTCTATCAGCTTCAGTAGTTCCTGGGGTCCTGCCTCCTAGGGGAGTGTTGGTGTTGAGGGAAGATAGTAGTGAGGATTGTCAGAGAGATTATAGTCACTTCCCTTTCTTTATAAATATTGGTGATTGTTATTTGACAATGCAAAGATAGTTTCACATGTATGAAGAAAGGGTTTCTAGTATCAACAATGAAAAATGCTTACCTTTCTTATACTGATTTGTATGGGCATGAGTTAGTAGATGATGCCTCTGATTACTGTGTCAGCTCTTGGCTCATGAGTTTGTCTAATCAGAGATTTGCAACATTTGGGAGAAGTGATAGTTTATAATTCGGCTAACACAAGCCACGTCAAGTAATATTAATAAATTTTACTATTTAATTATATTATAATTATATTTAATAGTTAGTAGTAAATAAGTTGTTAAGTAATATTTCTTTAACTTTTTTGTCAGTGCCACCCTGGTTTCTTTTGTTATTCATAAAATTACCCCTTTAGTGTTAAAAAATTTCCCCAAAGCACTAGTCTAAAATAGAAAAGATTTAGGCAAGTGAAGTTAAGTGACATTCTCCTGAGACTATGATTAATGGTTTCTTATAATCTCTGCAGACCTCCAACGTACTTTCACTCCAATGGTTACAAGTTCATTCTTCATATTTATAAATAAAATGTATTCTTCCCTCCTGAGGTTAATTTTATGCATTTAAGTTAAAACAACTAAATGAGGTTTTAAAAATGCTGTTTTAAAACGAATTGGCCATGCATAAAAATATAATTTGCTGTTTTATATATTTTTATAGATGATTGGTTTGGATTTTGTCTAATAATTATATTAAAACTGAATATTTTAGGATGGAAATATGTCCCTTAGTACTCTGGGTAATTTTAAGCTTTCAAATTTAAATGCCTATCTAAACCTTCTCCAAGTATACTCTTCAAAAATATATTAACCAAATATTTGCAAATCTATGAATTAATTTAATTGCATCATAACATAATTAAAGATCCAACAGTAAATAAGTGTATAGGAGAAATATTGGCCATATTAGAGAACATTTAAAGTTCTAAGAAGTAAGATTCAACATGAAAATATTAAAAGGTAATTTTCACTGAATTAAAATTATTCATGCAGAATAGCCACTTAGCCATGTAGGTAACCTGTGGTACTGTTCATTAATGCTTACCCATAAACATGACGTTTTTATTATAAATGCCACGTTTAGTTTGTTTATTCATATAAATTTCTGTGCTACCTCTATGTGTGTGATTGTGTTATGAAAATAATTTCTTTATTATCATCTGTGTACATGTCACAGGTACTAATATATAGCTATAGCTTTACAGAAATTTTGAATTTGTTCAATAAATTGAAATTTATACCATCAAATAAATTACTTTCTGAAAATATGTATTTAAACATACCTTTTCCCTTATCAAAGATTGTATGATTGGCATAGGGTACTCAAAAATATATTTTATTCAGATAAAATACAAAAATGTGCCAGATGCATATTCTTGGTTATTTTTGCAAAATGTGCAGAATTGCTGAGTTTCAAAGAATCTGACTTTAACATTTTCCTGTTTGTCATAAACTGACAAAAATTTCAACAGGGAATAACATAAAAATGTGTGTTGTTTCTATTCTGTTATTGCTTCTGTTTTAGAGAACAGACTTATTCTAAGAGAAGTTGAGGTGAATAATGCAACATAAAAGGTGAGATAATAGCCTAACTTGTAAGATTCACAGTACTTGAGGATGGTTTGATCTTCAAATCGATAGTACATAAGGTGTATCTAATTTCATCTTTCTTCCAGGGTCAAGACTGAAATCAATACATTAGAGTAGACTCCAGAGGTTACTTGATGTGAGTGTGTGACTTTTGAAAAACATGTCAGAGGTCAGAGTAGTGACAAAGTACAGGAACCTCCTGAGGGTATTATTGTCAGGATCTCTGCCTGTTCCCCCCCCAAACCCCTCCCATCCCCAGACCACATCTTCCTGCCTCTAACCACCCTGGTAAATCATGCAAAACTCAGGGCTCCTATTGCTCTCATTAGTTCCATTAGGGTAAAGAAGGAATTCCCATGGAAACTAAGGTTGTGAGTCTATTTCAAGTCCTTTGTCTCCTAGATGAGGTGGTAAGTAATATGGTAAGGATAGGAGAGAGGGAGTGCTGGGGAGGGAACCTGTAGGTGCAGAAGAATGAAGAGCAGAGCAACAAGACCCCCTTCCTCTCTGTCTCAAGTTTACCAGTTTATCTCATCAGCAAAATACACCTTTTCGTCTCAACTGTTGTTCAGTCTCCTTTCACCTTGTCAAGAATTTCCTACAGTACTAGCAATAGAAAAGGTTCACAAAATATTTATAGAATGAATTTTGGATGAAACTTTGTATTACTGTAAAATATACAAAAAAGAAAAAGAAAGCACAGACTGTCTGAACACTGCATATGCTTTAGATTCTGATCATGATCAAGAGGTGACCTTGGCACAGGTCAGAGTCACTGGTACAACATCAAGTGCATCAGAAGGAGACCAATGTAAGGGTGCAAATCAAAGAAGAGGTTCCAAGGAGAAGCCAGGTGAGCCGTGCAGAACAGATGTTGGAAGCAAGGGAAGGCATTGCAGCCATGAAACAAAAGCTATTCTTTGCTTAGTTGTCTTCATTTTCCTCCTGATGGAATAAAGCAGATTTCCAGCTGGATTCTGAAGTCTTGAGGTTCTAGGGAGTGCAAAGGTACCGTGTGTGTGTGTGTGTGTGTGTGTGTGTGTGTATGTGTGTTGAGAAAGCTGGAACTGCCTCCTACTGTCTAGTGAGAGATGTTTGTGCACATTACTCCCCAAATCTGGGTCCTGTGATCTTACATTAGTAGCTTTAAATTAAACATGGTTTTAAATTAGGCAGAAATCACCAAAGGCTTCATTCAGAACTGTCCTCTTTACGGAACACCGAGTTGTAAACCTTATACCAGCACGCCATGCAGTTTCAGACTCCCTAGCAATAAAAGATTATGTTTAACAACTAACAGACCCTTGGCACATGGATTACCTGTTTTCTTCTTTATTGTTACAGTTTTGCAAGTATTTAATGTAAAATGTCTGTCATCAGTTGTTCACATTTAATTAGCAACCCTAAGAGACAATAATACAAGAGAACTTCCATCTAGCTTATAAATTCAAGATGAATGTCAAAGAAATAAAAACACTTATGCTACCTCCTCAAAACTTAAAAAGCAATCATATATTTTTTCTTTATTGGTTTCATGTGAGTTTTTATTTAGCTCAGTGCCTATGAAGTTTGAATGTACATGCAGATCATCTAGACATCTTGTTCAATGCAGGTTGATTCTGGAAACTTGGGATGGATCTGCTCTTGCGTATTTCATCTCCTACATGCTGCTCCTACTGCTGATAGGACTAGCAAAGGTTTAGCAGTTTGTGGCAATTAAATAAAAGTTAATAAAAAGAAACACAAATTTATTTTAAAGCTCTAGCTTCTCAAATCAACTTTGTATGAGAGAGGAAATTGTATTTTATCTTTAAATTGTGTATCTCAATCCGGACTACTGCACTTTTTTTTTTTTGGCAGATGTTTGTAGAGTTCACACAATACTGTAAAAGACCAAATGAGCTGGAAACATTAGAGATCCCAATTATACAATTCACTGACTACCCAGAAGCCTGAACAATGAAAAGCATTCTGCGTGCTTTACTCATTTAACTTCATTTAAACCCTTTTTGGCATCTGAGTTGCATTAATGTGATAACTCTTGTGTAGCAATTAACAAACTGTGGCGATTGTGAACATTTCTGGAATTTGTCATTTTGAATGGGAGCAGGCTCCGGGCAAGTAATTCTTTGCTCATTTTTAGGCTTGATCCGGCTTTACAAATGACTCTTAATTTTCCCCCCTTTCTCTTTGCCACAGGAATCAAAAGTTGAACAAGTACGTTGTGGTTGTCTCTCTCCACCAGACATTTAGTCGGGGGAGTCAGCTGTAACGAGGACTTCAAACAGTTACTTCTCTGTTGTTCTCTTTGTTAAACTCATTGGATCTTCAAGAAGATAATCCCACACAAATGCACATCGAACACTTCCACAAAGGTCACAGAGCTGAGTGTTCTTCCTGGCCCTAAGCCTTGTAAACTCAAACATATTGAAAGGCAAATGGTGAGTGTGTTCTGTGGAATGGCATAGCTGCTGTTAACAATGCTGGATATTGTGTCTATTCCAGTGCCTAAGAATTAACTATGTGGCTGGAAGAAGGCTTCAGGAAGGGGAAAAAGCTGCTTTTCCAAGCTTGGAGGGCAGAGTATATTACCCACAGAAGTCACAGATGCTTTTCCAGTACTGAAATGGGACATTGTTTTCCTAACAGCCCAACTCGTGTTTAGAAGTCTGATTTTAAGGAAATTTCTTACCACCTTCAGGCATTGGAAAATGCTCAGAGGTTTCTTATTTTTATCTCAGAGACAGCAGGGAATGACCTTTTTCTTCCATATAAATATATATTAAAATATCAGAGATTAAAGCTTTCCCTGTTACAGAAAAGCAAGTGAAGATACATTCAAACTTGTTCAGCTAAATGTGTTATGTGGACCTAGATCATATAAAAGTAACTTGATCTGGCAATTACAAATGAATTGGCTTGATTCAAGTGAAGTTTTCATTTTTCCCCTATGAGAAAGACAAAGTAATGAAGTTTTTTTTTTTTTTTTTTTTTTTTTTTTATCATGAAGCTTAACAAGTGAAAAGATGGTTCCTGCTGTCAGGTCTTACTATTAAGACCTGGTGACAATTTGGGGCATGTGCTGATGTCATCTCTATTAAAAACTCTACTTAAGTCACAATTAACCAGTAGAATTCAGATTTCTTTTACATAAATTCTTTCAGAGTTGATGGTTAAAAAAAGTCAAATTTTATCTCTCATTACCCACATCTTCAAAGACTACAAACTAGTTTAATGTCCTTTATTTCATAACTTAACCAGAACAAAAGTGTTAATTTTGAATTGTCAATTCTGATTCAGAAAGAGTATTATAAATTAGCTTGTGTCCTCTTACTTTTGACTGAAAGAACAAGTAACTCCAGTCTCCCAAATCATCCAGGTCTATCTTTAGAGACAAAGGTACATTAAAAAAATAAGCATTTAATTTTAGGTTAGTATTAAATTAACAGAAAAGTCTAAAAGCTTTTCTAAGCTTTCCTAGAGTCATGAGATGAATATCTAATCTTTTACAATGTAAATGCCATACTGACAATATGTTATGTACATTTAGTGAGATCTTTCCTTGAATTATTTGATCAGATACATAAGGGAAAACAGTAACACATTGGGCTGTGATGTATTTGGTTGACTCACATAGTTATCATATAAAAGGCATTATTAGCAGACAGGACTATTGAAACGCTAGTATAAAGTCCACATTTGTGAGCAGCTGCTCTACCTTTAAAGAGATTGCAAAGTTTTTCATAGGTTTAAACTGTAAAATCATGTGAATGCCTGTCTTAGAAGTAAGGTTTTAGTGAGAATGATTTATGTATTTTTTCAGAAACACTTCAATATTAAAAATGCTTTTAAGTGACACAAATGAATAAACTGGATAAATCATAGTGTTATGGTTACCTTAGCTAGACTACATAATTGAGCTTTTTGACTTTTTAAAGAGACTTTACTTTGAAAACAACTTTCATTTCATTTCTATGACATGAAGTAATTGCATTGAAAATATATTTCAAGTAGAGCTACATGAAGCACACTGGGGATAACAGTTTATTTTTTTCTATATTGTAATGGGATTAGATTAGTTAGAAGAAAATTAATTCTAAAGAAATGTAAAACTAACAAACTTGAATCAATCCCCCATTTATTGTGCACATTCAACTCTCTAGCAGGATTTGAGGCAAATTATAAATTGAACTAAACAACCCACAAAATAGTAATTCAGGATAAAAAGCAAACAAATGTGTAAGGGAAACAAAGATTAAGTATAAGAGGCTCCACAAATCTCAAAAAAGTAATTACTTTTATTGAGTACTGTATTTGGACCTTAGTCTCTAGATGGCTAAGCTAAAAAGCTATTATGTTGCAGTTTTTATTTGTTGCCAAATGAGATTAGATTACTGCATTGTTGGTATAATTTATTCTTGAAATTTAACTCATTTGGAGTTCAAAGTATACAAATTAGTAGTGTTAGCACAAAATATCCTCTCCTGTTTCTCTTCCCTAAATTGTACTTCTAATGCTCCTCAAATTCTGTTAGAAAATTCAGTCCCAACCACTTGGGGGGTTCCTTCCAAGAGATAGAAGATTTTTCAAATTTTCTGATCTCTTGGGTGCTAGAAAATTTGGGAAGAGAACTAAATTTTTGTTAGTGGAGTCAGCTGGTTTATCATAGAAGACTTGCTCTCTGGAGCTTGAAAGTCCCTGTCAGCTGTCACCTGCATCAGCGATTCCAGAGATCTTTCTCAGGTTGTCCTGTCCATAGTCTTCAACTTGGAGTCCCCAGTCATTCCCTTTGTCTCTTTCCTATGTGCCAGAGGACATATAACTTGTCCTACTTTCCCCCATCCTTATCCTCAAACTTCCCTGAGCTGAGCTGAGCTGAGCTGAGCTGAGCATCTGTTTCAGGTCTCTACCTAGCCCTCCTCTGCAAGCAGAGTCTCACACAATGGACTTTGGAAAATCCTCTTTTAGAACTGAGAGTAGAGAAAGGAAATTCTAGCATCTATCCCCCCCAAATCTCCCATCAACTAGAGAAGTTGTTATCTAAAATTTCAGGAGTGAAGAAATAAGACTGAGAAGCAAGTACTCTGACATCCTCCACAACAAGTGTATATAACTTGTTACAGTTCTTTTGAAAAGAAGGTGACCCATTCTGCTGGGATCCAGGGACAAGAAGAGCACACACTCACACATGTAGCCTGAAATGAAGAATTATTTGAGGGCAGTTTGGACTGATTGTCACTCGATGGTTCTAAGGAAAAAAAAAGAAATAAAATGTTTGTATGTAGGAGGAAAGACAGACTAGGTAATGAGAGATTAAATTAATTTTAAATCTGAAGTGAATATATGAGAGTACTTTATCAGAAACATGAGAATGTTTGGTGTTGACAAGTGGAATTTAATAAAGAACAAGTTAAAAAAAAACTAGGGAAGAAGAAATCAGAAGCGTGAGATTACAGCCTTGATCTTCACCTTGTGGTTTGGAAAGAAAACTTCATTGTAATGATACCTCTACTATCAATAGGAAAATAAACATGATTGTCAAAGACAAGTGTGATTCTAAGGATTCTTTTTAGTATAACTGGAAGCAACTTGTATTCTTGCTTTGGTAGAAACATTCTTTTCTCCAGAAGGCAACTATGAGAAGTTATATCCTATGGAGGGATAACTTCACATTAAAAAATTTCAGCAAAACCCATTTCTTTTGTGTGTGTTCATATATGGTCAAGTAAAACCATATTGTAAACAAAATTGTTAATCATCTTGGTCTACAAAGTGTGGGGGAATCTATCAGGTGTTTCTGCTATTGTCTATAGAAGAGATCAGCAAACCTTTTCTATAAATGACCAGCTAGTGAATGTTTAAGACTTCACAGGCCACAGGGTCTCTGTTACGAGGACTGACTTTCCTTTCAGTAATGCAGAAGTAGCTTTAGGCAAGCCATTGACAGAGAGTTGTAACTGCTCACCAGTTAACTTGACTGACAAAAACAAGAAACTGTAGAATTATCCCCATTAACCATAGTTTGTGAACCTAAAGTACCTTGAGACTGAGCTACTGACCTTCACTATTGTAAAGGCAGTTTTCCAAGGATTCTATCAAAGATATATGCAAACGCTTGGTAAATATACATTGCTGGTTGAATTTGAATTAATGTTTATAAGCAAGGATATTCACCAAATCTGTTTACCAGCATACCTTCAAGTCCTCCAGACTTTAGCCAACCTTGCACCTTTTAAAACTAAAGTACTTTAAGTGCTTTTATTGCTATGTACCAATAAATGCATGTTTGATAACTAACACATGAGAAATAGTACCTCCTCACATATTTCTAGTCCTTTTCTGACCTCAAATGTTAAAATGTTTTGCTCATTTTCTCTCTTAAGAATATTTAAATTCATTCGAAGGTACAATGGAAGTTGAATTGAGAAAGAAGAAATGAGAGTCGAACTAATTATGAAATTCAATATATATTACATCATTGTCTGCCCCAATGTTCTCCCATCACTGGTGCACTTTCTTAATCTTGTATGCCCTCCCCCTCCCCTGATTTTACTATGTGTATGTGTATACATATCATACATATGTGAAATCAATAAAAAAATAAAATAAATTCAGTATAGAACTGCTGAAATGCAGATTAGTCTGAGAGACAAATTCCTGAATGATAAAAATGATATTCGTGAAATATCATTTCAGGAATGAAATGAATGAATTCCTGAATGATAAAAAATTTATTCATGCATATTCATTTCTTGGAATAATTTCTCAAACTCTTACCTTATAGGCTCTGTGATGGGCACTGCATATGGGATGAAGGATGAAATAAGTAAGAATTCTTTGACAAAGAGCACAGACAAAAATTACATTGCTAGTAGGTGAAATGGATACAAATGCTACAAAGCATTTAGAAAAGTTAATTTTTCTTGTATAAATGTTGGCCATTCAACTGTTGGCCTAAAATAGTTTAGTCTAAGATAATTTAACAAAGTTTCATTTTTCAAAAAGTGACTGATGCTAAGCAAGCTATTCCCTAAAGAAGGAAGGGAAATTTTAGGAACATAGCTCTACAGCAAGTCTACAGAGCATCCGTTTCTGATTGAAGCTGGATAAAGTGTTTTTTGAGACAATATCTCTAGAGTAATAGAAAATCTGAAAAAATAAACCATTATAAAGATTCCAGATTAACTTCCTACTCTGTTTATCAATATCAGCAGAAACCAAAAGCAATTAGAAACTTGGGGGGAAAAAAAGAAAGAAAAGAAGATGGGAAGGACAACACAACCATGAATTGCTTTGAATTTTGAAATGTGTACTTTTGTTATTTTATTGTATAAATCAAAGTCTTGTGTAAGCTTAGTTTTATGTGGTGAAAATTTTAAATCATAATGTAGGGCAAAATATGTAGTATCAGTGTATTATTGGGTTCACAGAACCAATGTTTCCACTGTACCCTCATGTCTACGGAAATGTGTTAGTATTGTAAAGCAAGCATCTATTGTACTCCTTTCTTGTTCTTAGAATTTGGGGACTTAACCAAGCAAGTGGGGAGGCTTTGCAGGTTTTAGGGAACAGCTTCCCTTTGAGGGCACACTGACCAATATCTTACAGTTAGTGTCTTCATCAATTTGCTTACTTTTTCCATGTGAGGAGGTTGTGTCCAGCATGTGAATGAATAATTTTGATCTTAAGTGTGTTATGTACCAAAATTAATGCATATGTTTACTGATAAAATACAAAAGTAAACCATTTGACTTTTTAGTTCTTTGAGTAATTCTGTGTTTTCCTATTCTGAATATGACATAGGGCATTATATCTACTGTCTAAATGGAAGGAAATTTATTGGATAGCAGGAAATTTCACTAATGGAATACTAATAGTTTAAGTTTTGGAGATAGGATGTCAGAGATATAAAAAGCGGTCTTCCTGTTGAAGTTGACCAAAATGCTTAATGAAACAAGTCATGTGATAATTATATAAATTACTTTTTTGCAACTTTGGATTTCCTCTATTTTCTGCTAATATCAGCAAAGTCAGGTGAAAAATCCTGCTTTGTATCCAGATGTTTCACTGGTAACCTATTTATTCAATTAATTTTTAAAAAATAGACTCAGAGACTTTCCTTGTTATCTTTCAAGGTTCAAATTCATGGTAGTTTTCTAGGACATTTTTAAAGTTCTTATTACTTCTTAGATCCTTTAATTAAAAACACATTTACTTCTAACTGCAAGGGGAGTGTCTTTTTTTTCTGTGGTAATTTCTTCTCTTTGATATTTAGTTTTTTCTATTCTTACTGCATTAACCTGCTAGTGGTTTAATATTAGCACTTTTGAGTTCTTCTTTATGTTTCATATATTTTATCTCATAAGTTCCATCTTTTGAGTATAGTAGTTAAGAGCAACACTTTGCATCCAGAATCACCTTTTTAAAATTAATTTATATATATTTATTTACATTATTGTGTACCCAGGGGTTTTCCCATTTCATCCATTTAACAACCATTAGCCATCTTAATCTTTTGTGCCCTCTGCCTCCCCATTTTCTTCCCCCTCCTCCTATTTCGCTCTGTTGTTCAGTTCTGTTGGTTGTTTCTAAATTTTATTGTTTGTTTTTTCCCTATATCCTTCATATAAGTGAGACCAGTCCATATTTCTCTTTTTTTTTTTCTGGTTTATTTCTGCTAATATGAGTTGTTCTAGTTCTATCCATGTTGCTGCAAATGACGTATGTTTTTCCTCTGTTTCCATAGTGTAGTGGTTATCACGTTTGCCTCACAAAAATCACTTTTTTGTATAGTGAATCTGAGAGTGCCTTTTTCCATGCCTTTAAACCAAATAGGTGATGATTTTCTTATCTGTATATTGGAAATGATAATAGAATCTACCTTACATTATTGTAGGGCTAAAGATTGTTAATATATTCTCTCTATATATATTTATAGTAGAATGTGATATATATATATATGAACATTCACATATATTAGCTACTTTGTAAGTAATTATTTTGACATGGTCATTCAATTTTATTATCCTGCCACTACAAGAAATGTTCTTAAGATTCTTTTTTTAATCTTAAAGCTCTTTTCTATATTCCCTAATTTTGTTTTCTTTTAGATTTTTATTTTCTTATAGATCTAATAATTTCTCCAGTCTCAAAGTATACTGAATTCATCTTTTAAAATTACCATTATTTTTTACAACTAAATTTTTGATTTTTGTGTTGTCTATATATGAAAGTATAGACAATTAAACAATTATCACATAATTGACTGAGGAGATAATGTATCATAATAAAACCCTCAATGTAATTGCAGGTCCATTTTCTTCCACCTCTATCCTTTCTGTTCTTTTAACTCTTCCTCCCTCTGATCTCATTCTTGACCTGGCTTCCTTTAGCCATGTCCAGTAGCTGTGTGTGTATGTTTCTTAGTTGGACCACCCACTATAGAAGAGTGCAGTGTCTTTCCTTCTCATTTTAACTTGCTTTATCACACATAATCCTCTTGAGCTCCCTCTATTTTGCTGTAAATGGCAACATTTTGTCTTTACTTATTACTGAATAGTTGCCTCCAACTCCAGGCCTGCTTCCTGTATCAGGGAAGTTCTACTGAAACTCAACTACATCATTTTGTCAAGTATTGTTGATGCTTGTCTTATGCCATAACTGCAGAGTTGAGTATTTATGACAGACACTAACTATATGGTGAGTGAAACCTAAAATACTATCTACCCTTTATAGAGAAGTGAAACAGGGTAAAAAAGAGACTTTCTGTCTTTACTTAACTGTTTACCCCTATCTGTTTGCTTTTTTTTTTA